>JBCEWE010002365.1:0-50000 GCA_039877035.1 Silurus lanzhouensis
AAAATATGAAAAATGTCATAATTTGGTCAGAAAATGTTTTGTAATAGATATTCATCATAAACATGTAAATTTATCATGGGCAACTGCATGCTGTTTGTGCATATTCTGGGTTTAAAAAACCGCTTTCTCTTTCGTCCTAGAAGCCTGAGACTTGCGGAATCGCAATTTCAGCGTCTAAGAAACTTATTATTGACAACACGTACAAATTTTTGCCAAATATGTGCTGTGTTTTGTTTTTGATTTTTATGACTTTCTAAACAATTTTTAGTTTCTTTTTTTCACTTTTTTGCAGTTTTTTTGAAATTTTGATAATAAATATGAAAATAATATTTTTAAATAAGTATATACATTTTATGAAAATGTCATAATTTGGTAAAAAATTTTTTGTATAGCATATCCATCATAAACATTAAATTTATCATGGGCAAGTGCATGCTGTTTGTGCATATTCGGGGGTTTAAAAACCGCTTTCTCTTCGTCCTAGAAGCCTGAGACTTGCGGAATCGCAATTTCAGCGTCTAAGAAACTTATTATTGACACACGTACAAAGTTTTGCCAAATATGTGCTGTGTTTTGTTTTTGATTTTTATGACTTTCTAAACATTTTTAGTTTCTTTTTTTCACTTTTTTGCATTTTTTTTAAATTTTGATAATAAATATGAAAAATAATATTTTTAATAAGTATATACATTTTATGAAAAATGTCATAATTGGTAAGAAAATGTTTTGTAATAGCATATCTCATCATAAACATGTAAATTTATCATGGGCAAGTGCATGCTGTTTGTGCATATTCGCTGGTTTAAAAACCGCTTCTCTTCGTCCTAGAAGCCTGAGACTTGCGGAATCGCAATTTCAGCGTCTTAGAAACTTATTATTGACAACACGTACAAAGTTTTGCCAAATATGTGCGATGTTTTGTTTTGATTTTTATGCTTTCTAACAATTTTTGTTTCTTTTTTATTTTGCAGTTTTTAAATTTTATATGAATATGAAAAATATTTTTTAAATAACTAAATACTTTTATGAAAATGTCATAATTTGGTAAGAAAATGTTTTGTAATAGCATATCTCATCATAAACATGTAAATTTATCATGGGCAATGCATGCTGTTTGTGCATATTCGCTGGTTTAAAAACCGCTTTCTCTTCGTCCTAGAAGCCTGAGACTTGCGGAATCGCAATTTCAGCGTCTAAGAAACTTATTATTGACAACACGTACAAAGTTTTGCCAATATGTGCTGTTGTTTTGTTTTTGATTTTTATGACTTTCTAAACATTTTTAGTTTCTTTTTTTCACTTTTTTGCATTTTTTTTAAATTTTGATAATAAATATGAAAATAATATTTTTTAAATAACTAAATACTTTTATGAAAATGTCATAATTTGGTCAGAAATGTTTTGTAATAGCATATCTCATCATAAACATGTAAATTTATCATGGGCAACTGCATGCTGTTTGTGCATATTCGCTGGTTGAAAAACGCTTTCTCTTCGTCCTAGAAGCTGAGACTTGGGAATCGCAATTTCAGCGTCTAGAAACTTATTATTGACAACACGTACAAGCTTTGCCAAATATGTGCCGTGTTTGTTTTTGATTTTTATGCTTTCTAACATTTTTATTTTTTTTTTTGAGTTTGTAACAGTTTTTTAATTTTTATATGAATATGAAAATAATATTTTTTAAATAACTAATACTTTTATGAAAATGTCATAATTTGTCAAAAATGTTTGTAATAGCAATTCATCATAAACATGTAAATTTATCATGGGCAATGCATGCTGTTTGTGCATATTCGCTGGTTTAAAAAACCGCTTTCTCTTCGTCCTAGAAGCCTGAGACTTGCGAATCGCAATTCAGCGTCTTAGAACTATTTTGACACCTACAAGTTTGCCAAATATGGCTGTGTTTTGTTTTTGATCAATTATGACTTTCTAAGCAATTTTCATTCACTTTTTGCAGTTTTAACGAGTTTTTATGAAGTTTTGATTATGAATATAAAAATTTA
Source organism: Silurus lanzhouensis (assembly GCA_039877035.1). NCBI lineage: Eukaryota > Metazoa > Chordata > Actinopteri > Siluriformes > Siluridae > Silurus > Silurus lanzhouensis. The sequence goes on from JBCEWE010002365.1 coordinate 2,010, forward strand.
TATTTCGTAATAACTAAATACTTTTTATGAAAAATGTCAATTTGGTCAGAAAATGATTTGTAATAGCATATCTCATCATAAACATGCAAAATTATCATGGGCAGGTTGATTAATGATTATAATTGAAATATAATGTATAATAAAATCATATATTAAATTATATAAAATTTTTTATATATTTTTTATTTATATGGTAATTTGATTATAATATAGTCAAATATTTTTTAGCACTTAAGAAGCTCATTCTTGACAGCAACTGTTTTATATAAACAAAAAAATAATAATGTTATGAATATGATAAATCAATAACTGTTAAAACTCAGATTTATTTATGGAAACAAAAAATGTCAGTTTATTGTTTTTCATTCACTTATTGCAATATTTCATGATTTTCAGTTAAATTATGTTTCTAAATATCAAAATTCATGTTTTAAATATAATGGATATCTTTTCATGAAAAATTTGTGTTAATGAATGTGAAAATTCATATTATCCACCAAAAAATCATATTCTTATCAAAAGAATTACATTGTTTTAAAACCACCGTTTGTCATGTAACGTTTATCGTTTACGTCTTGCATTTTTTAACGTTTTTGGCAATGAATCATGCTTATAAATCTGAAAATTCATAGTTTCACAAGAACAAATTTTTTATGATAAAGGTTAACATATGAAATTTTTTATGAAATTATGATTATGAACATGAAATGTAATATTTTTATAATAATCTTTTCATAATAAAATACTTTTTTCAAACCATTGTTTGTCATCACGTTTTGCATTGCGAATTGATAAACTTTTAACGTTTTTAGTTGATGATGCTTAAGAATATGAAAAGTCAAATTTTTTACAATAACTTGTAAAAAGTAGATTTGTCATATCACATTATTCAACAACTTTTTAACAGTTTTTCATGAAATTATTACTATGAAAATGTATATTTTACCAATTAATTTCATATTTTTATAAAAAAAAATTTAACTTTTTAACTGTTTTCTATTAAATGATGCTTATAAATATGGAAATTAATATTTTCACAATAACTATCACATTTAAGGTTAATGTGGTTTTTTTAAATGAAATTATAATTATGAATTGGAAATTATATATTTTAATAAAAACTTTACATCTTTTGAAACCATTGTTTGTCATATTAAGTTTTGCATTACATTTTTGCACTTTTAATGGTTTTTAGTTAAATGATGCTAATGAAAAGTCATATTTTTCACAATAAATTTTACAAACTTGATTTGTCATCTTGTTATTTTTTTGAATTATTTAAATTTTTTAACAGTTTTTAATTAAATTATTCCTTTGTATATAAAAATTCATATTTTACCAATTTATTTCATATTCATATGAAAATAGTCATATTTTTTCCAAACATGGTTTCCATGAAAATATTCTTCTGTATATGAAAATTTATATTTTACTTCTTTCTTTCGGCTTCTCCCATTAGGGGTCGCCACAGCGGATCCTCCGCATGTTTTGATTTGGCACATGTTTTACGCTGGATGCCCTTCCTAACGCAACCCTCCCCAATTTATCCGGGCTTGGGACCGGCACTGAGAGTGGCTGGGGATGGTTCCCTGACCGGAATCGAACCCGGGTTGCAGCAGTGAGAGCGCTGCATCTTAACCACCAGACCACCAGGGGACCCGAACATTTTTTCTAATTATTGCATATTTATGTAAAACGTCATAATTTGGTCAAAAAACATTTTGCACTTTTTAATGTTTTTTAATGAAATGATGCTAAAAAAAAATTCATATTTTCACAATAACTCATATTTTTATGAAAAAGTATGAAATTTTGGTTATGAATATAAAATGTAATATTTTAATAAAAAACAATATTAAAAAAAAAAAAGTCATAACATTTTTGCATTTTTTTTAACACTTTTGTTAGATTTTTATCATGCCCAAACTTAATTCTTGGAGAGGTTTTCCATACAAACTACGAAGCTTGTGGTGCCTTCTCTGATGTCAGGAAAGAATCACACAGCACACAGAATGGAGCAATGTTCTTCTTCGGTTTATTGCATGCAACAGACAAGTATATATGTACACATTGAAAAGAAAACCAGACCTAAAGCTGTTTCATGTTTGGATAAGAAGACATACTAGCTGGAGATATGTGAGCCCAGATAAAGACTCCCTGTATACCTTATATACTAACATCGTAAATATTCTATAGACACTGAACAGACAACGGAATGTGTGTGAACCACTGTGAGAAATGTGTGAGTGTTAAGTTTGTAATCTTCTGTACCAGTGTAGATTTATTCATTGCTAGAGACTCAAAGCACTTTTGTACGTCGTTCTGGATAAGGTCTTCTGCTAAATGCTGCAAATGTAAATGAGAACCATCTTAACACTAACAATGGCAACTTCAAATCATTTATGGTTCAGCATCACACACCAATAAAATAGGATGTTCTTTTCTGGGAACAGGATCGGTGAAATATAAACTGCAAATGAAAAGATAAACAACAGATTTCATTTCATTCCGTCCCTACATGCATATAATCATAACCACTCCAATTGAGGCCTTTATGGCCTGTCTTACCATCATCATCAAACATGGCAACATACAAAGTACAATTCCAACAATCAATACAAGAATCAATCCTAAAACAAAGTAGTGTTCAATACTCATGAATAAATTTGTAATCTTCTCAAAAAACGTTGTATATTGTTATAGAATTTAGACCTACACTGTAAAAAATGTCTGTGAAATTAACTGTGAATTTGTGTAAAACAACAACATCGAATTTTTGTAAAGTGAAAAACAATTAAACTGTGTTAAATTCACAGTAATCTTTTGTGAAGTACTCAACCAAACAAACCAGTAAATATTACAAAAAGTATGCATTAAAATATTATATATTTTGTGTAAAATGTACAGCTTTTTTAAAATTAAATAGAAAAAATTCAGTATTTCAGAAAACAGTAGAATGCAGTTAAAACTACAAAAAGAGTGTTAAAATACTAAAATTATTACAAACCCGATTCCAAAAAAGTTGGGACACTGTACAAATTGTGAATAAAAACACAATGCAATGATGTGGAAGTTTCAAATTTCAATATTTTATTCAGAATACAAAATAGATGACATATCAAATGTTTAAAGTGAGAAAATTTGTCATTTTAAGGGAAAAATAAGTTGTTAAATATTTCATGGCATCTACACATCTCAAAAAAAGTTGGGACAAGGCCATGTTTACCACTGTGTGGCATCCCCTCTTCTTTTTTATAACAGTCTGTACATGTCTGGGGACTGAGGAGACAAGTTGCTCAAGTTTAGGAATAGGAATGTTGTCCCATTCTTGTCTAATACAGGCTTTTAGTTGCTCAACTGTCTCAGGTCTTCTTTGTTGCATCTTCCTCTTTATGATGCGGCAAATGTTTTCTATGGGTGAAAGGTCTGGACTGCAGGCTGGCCATTTCAGTACCCGGATCCTTCTTCTACACAGCCATGATGTTGTAATTGATGCAGTATGTGGTCTGGCATTGTCATGTTGGAAAATGCAAGGTCTTCCCTGAAAGAGACGACGTCTGGATGGGAGCATATGTTGTTCTAATAATAATAATAATAATTCATTACATTTATATAGCGCTTTTTCTGCAGCACTCAAAGCGCTTTACATATGAAAGGGGGGATTCTCCTCAACCACCACCAATGTGCAGCATCCACCTGGATGATGCGACGGCAGCCATATTGCGCCAGAACGCCCACCACACACCAGCATATTAGTGGAGAGGAGATAGAGTGATATAGCCAATTAATATGAGGGGATGATTAGTAGGCCAGCGGGCAAGTTTTGGCCAGGATGCCGGGGCACACCCCTACTCGTTTTCGAAAGACATCCTGGGATTTTTTAATGACCACAGAGAGTCAGGACCTCGTTTAACGTCTCATCCGAAGGACGGGAACTTAGATTCCTTAGGTTCTAGAACTTAGATATACCTTTCAGCATTGATGATGCCTTTCCAGATGTGTAAGCTGCCCATGCCACACGCACACATGCAACACCATAAGATCAGAGATGCAGGCTTCTAAACTGACTACTGATAACAACTTGGGTTGTCCTAATCCTCTTTAGTCCAGATGATATGGCATCCCAGTTTTCCAAGAAGAACTTCATATTTTGATTTGTCTGACCACAGGCAAAGTTTTCCACTTTGCCATAGTTTATTTTAAATGAGCCTTGGCCAGAGAAAACGCCTGAGCTTCTGGATCATGTTTAGATACGGCTTTTCTTTTAACCTATAGAGTTTTAGCCGGCGACGGCGAATGGCAAAGTGGATTGTATTCACCGACAATGTTTTCTGGAAGTATTCCTGAGCCCATGTTGTGATTTCCATTACAGTAGCATTCCTGTATGTGATGCAGTGGCGTCTAAGGGCCGGAAGATCACGGGCATCCAGTATGGTTTCTGGCATTGACCCTTACGCACAGAGATTGTTCCAGATTCTATGAATCTTTAGATGATATTATGCACTGTAGATGATGATAACTTCAAACTCTTTGCAATTTTTCTCTGAGAAACTCCTTTCTGACAATGCTCCACTATTTTTCGCCGCAGCATTGGGGGAATTGCTGAATTGCTGAGCCCATCTTGACTTCTGAGAGACACTGTCACTCTGAGAGACTCTTTTTATACCCAATCATTTTGTCAATTGAACTAATAAGTTGCAAATTGGTCCTCCAGCTGTTCCTTATATGTACTTTTTACTTTTCCGGCCTCTTATTGCTACCTGTCCCAACTTTTTTTTGGAATGTGTTGATCTCATGAAATCCAAAATGAGCCAGTATTTGGCATGACAATTCAAAATGTCTCACGTTCAACATTTGATATGTTATCTATATTCTATTGCGAATAAAATATATGTTTATGAGATTTGTAAATTATTGCATTCCTTTTTTATTCACAATTTTTACAGTGTCCGAACTTTTTGTAATCGAGTTTGCACATTTTACAAATGCATGTAATATTTACAGATAAAACAAGTACAACAAAATTCTAATAATAAAAATGTTTAAAAAAAATACATGTTACATGTCTGAAATGACTAGGCATTAACATATATCAGGCTTGTTTTTTAATGTGTAAAATTAAATATGAAGTAATGGTGTATTGCATACATTTTATATTTGTCTTCCAAATAGTTATGTCATTTGTTTCATAGCCTAGGTGTTCATCAGTCTGCCATTTTTTATATTAAATTGCAAATTAAAAAAAAAAAGTTTTTCCATTTAGTAATATTCATAATGTCTTAAGGCAATTTTATATGTAATGATTTCTCATATAGAAATGTATATTCCCGCGTAAATTCACGTCTTGTGTAGGAATTTAAAATGATGAACTCTGCCTCATCCAATCAGCATTAGACCTGATTCCTGATTGTCGCGGGAGCAGCCATCTTAAAGAAGTTAACAAGCCGTTATTGAGAGCGCGCTAATCAGCCAGCACATGGAGTTCTGCACTGGTAAGAGAAAAGTGATTTTTTTTTAGACCTTGAATGACTTCACCATACAGACACCTGTTTGTGACAGAGGGCATATTTTGTCGTCATAATAAATATTTCGACTTAGATTGTGGGTTTTATATGTAACGATTAAATCGTTCTCTTTTTTTTCTTTAATGCTGAATAGTGGTGTCCCCCTGAGGAGTGTGAAAACAACTTTATTTTTTGTACGATTAAAAAATGATTACCTGTCAATTTTGCAGCAAAATACTAGACACATTGATGGGTTATGTGCTGCATTGTAGAGTTCATAGGAATGAACCCCATTGTTTTTTTAAGTGTGTTAGTGATGACTGTAAGCGGACATTTTTTGCACATTTTGCACACAGTGTGCTGTCGATATAAAAACTGTTTTAGGCACAGTGGTAAAAAAACAATACTAAAATGCTATATAAATATAGCGAATAAAATGTGAACATATGCAGGACTGTGCAAAAGTCTTAAGAACTTTGCTATTTTAACTTTCAAAAATGTTTTTGAGCCAGTTATTTTTATATTTTGCTGTAGTGTATCAGTAGGAAATACCAGTTTGCATTTCGAAACATTTCTTTGAACAAATTTTAATAATCCAGTGAAACTTTTGTATAAACAAAGAGTCTGGCATCAGTTGCTGTACAAAAACACAGTCTACACAGTACTGTAGCTTTGCAGGTGTGTTTCTTCAAGCATCTTCCCGATTTTTGCCACAGTTTTTCTGTATTTAGTGTGTCTCTTTTTCTGTTACTTTGTGCAATTGCAGATGGACTCAATTATGTACGATCAGATCACTTTGTAGAGCATAAGATTCTGTAACTTTTTGTGCATACAAAAATCTTACTGGATTATTAATGTCAAAAGAAATGTTTGGAAATTTAAACTGATTTCCTACTGACACACTACAGCAAAATATATAAATAACTGGCTTAAAAAAAAAAGGTGCCTTAAACTTTTGCACTATTGCAGGCAATTAAATCCGCAAACATATTCTATTCTCAAAATTGAAGACTTGTCATTAATGTAGTATTACTTCTCTCTTATATTCACTTCTTACTTGATTCCAGAAATGACTGACTCGGAGAGACCATTTCTACGCTCTGCCATCAATGAGGTCTTGCCTGACCTTCCAGAGGTGACTAAAGATATTTTAGAAGAGACTTTGCATTCTCTAGGCGTGGAGACTTATGAGGATTTCAGGTTTATAGAGGAAGATGATTTGCTATCAGTGTTGAGGCCAGTTCAAGCCCGAAAAGTCATTGCTGCTTGGAAACTGAGATGTAAGTCTTGTTTTGCAGAACTGAATACTAATAGTGCCCAAACTTGCTTGCCTAAAACATTTAAAAGGTAATCAATATAAAAACATTTACATTGTGTTATTGATGATTCTTTGTGTGTTTTTTTGCAGACCAGACTCTTGAAACCAGCAGCTCATCTGTTGGTTTATCACCAGGACATCCCACGCCCTTGCAGTCTTTTTCACCCAGTAGTTCACAATCATTCTCTTCCAGCAGCTCCCATAGCCTTGATATTGACTGGGTGGATACCTTTCTGATACCGTGGGAGAAGTTCCCAGAGGAACTGATGCAGGTATTGGAGAGAGAAAAACGACCAAGTCCAAGAATGCGAAGAGAAATGGTCCGGATTGTGGTGACTGAGATGATGCGAAAAGGTTCTGCCCAAAGTAGAAGGCATTCTACTGAAGTTGCCAAAAAGATGGTGTCAAAATATCCTAAATCTCTGCAAGATGTAATAGAGGGAGATGTGGTTGGGCCAGGATACCATTATTTAGTTAAGCAGTTGCAATATAGGATTAAAAATGTGAAGCGATCTACAACCCCTAAAATAAGAAAACGAAAGCATCGTGTTGATGAGTCTGACACAGACGAAATACCTCCAGAGCAGAGAGCAACAATCCAGGATACTTACGGGTGCATTAACTGGGATGTAAAATTCATGCCCCTTGGAGAGACCCCTGAGAGCCAGAACTGAAGATGATGTCTCAGCATCCTACTGTAAATCTACAAGAAGTCAAACATCTAATGAAATTGACTTTCTACACACAGCGTAAACAAGTCAACCAGGGGCAAAAGATAAAAAGCCTTTTGGAAGAGTGGCCGTTTTGGTTCAATGAACTTGGCATGGCAGTTCACTTCAAGGAACTTACTGGAATTGGTCTTCAAGAAACGTTCACACGAAATCTGTATTTGAAGGGCAAACGACTCTTAAACTACTTAAATACTGTTGGTGTGAAGAAAAACAAAAAGTTCTTACAGGCAGTGACAAAGTTTGAAGTGATGAGGGGAGAGCTAATTGGTTGTTTTGAAGATGTAAAACAAATGTTGTTGCTTTTGCTGTCTTACTTTAACGAGAAAGAAGATGCAATGTTCTGCTACGTGGAGGACACATGCCTGGCAGGGGAAGTAGAGATGAACCACGTTTATTTGACTCCCACCATTGTTGTGTGTGGTAAGTTAATATTTTTCGCCCATTTCTTTCAGTTTATCTGGTATTTCTTTTTATCTGTAATTTCTTTTTATAAGTTAATGAAAAAAATGTTCTTCTTAGGTCAGTCCTGCTTTTCTTCAAAGAGGTTTATGTTGTGTGTGGATCGGAACATTGTACTTGAAAACATCACCTCTTTCATCACTGCCTTCTGCTTGATGTTTGGGAGCTATTATTGCTTTAATATTCATTACCCATCAGAACTGGCATCAACTCTGGAGTTTTTGCAGAGGTAGGTCTTTTTGGATAAACTTTATATGATTTTCACTTTATTGATTTAAAACAAATCTAAGGTAGCTCCTGCAGTGGCTTGGGGGCTAGGGCCCTTGTCACTTTGACTGTTTACCAATATAAAACTTTACTATTTTTCACTAAATTCATTTTACAATACAATTTCGTTGGTATCATTAGTTAACTATGTTAGCATGAACTAACAATCAATAATACTTTTATAACATTTATAAATCTTAATATTCATTTGTAAATGTACTTATATTTCATAATGTTGTATTTGTTAACATTAGTTAATGCACTGTGAACTAAATTGAACAATTTCAATTTCATTTCTAATTCAATTGTAATAGAATTAATATTTATAATTTGTTTAGGTTAATGCATTAACAACTAATGTGTCATTAGTTAATGTTAATTCATTAACGTAAACAAACTACGAGTAGTACATTTTACATAATTTATTGACCTTTGTTAAAAGATTAATCATCAAATAAATTAAAGATTGTGAAGTTGTTTTTGATCACCTTTTTTCTGCTTTACCAAGGTGTTTTTTCTCCATTAACCCGGAGAAGGGCACCAAAGTTGAGAAGACAAACACCGCCCGTCTTCCCGTCAACCCAAGAGTTTTTACATTGATTCAGGAACTTTCAGATCATGAGTGGCGTGATGTCTGAATATGGACTATGGAATGTCAGTCAGTTTTCGGACTTGAGACACACTCAACTTGAAGGACAGTTTCACCTTTTATGCCCAGTTATTTCAGATTAAGAGGCAAGTAAATGTTTCAAATAATATTGTTAAAGATGCATTCAGTTTGTATACAGCTGCTACAGAACATTATTGCTTTTGTGATTTTTGAGTAGCATTCCTGTATCTAAATTTTACCCACTTGTTTGCATACCCTGTTCCAGCTCCAATGAGAGAGCTGGACTTTATCTTTTAAGGGATATCTACTTTGGTGTTTCAGTTTTTAGATCCCTAATCTGTGTACACTGGGTTGCAATTTTTCAAAGTCAATGGTCTATAAGGTGGTGCAGTTTAAAAGTGCTTGCAAAATTTTATATTAAAATGTACACTTTTAAATTGTAATGTATTTTTTACAGAATTATTTTGGCAACCACAGCTGCCAATTTTTTTCTGTGAAAACAACAGGGATTTTTTGTTTAAATGCAAAAGATTTTTCCTATTTCTTACATAATTCCCAAGTAAATTTTACGGGACATTTTTTTATTTCCTACATAAATATTCTGGGGAGTGTACAGTTTTAAACTATAAATACGTGTACATTTTTACGGTACATCTTTGTATTTTATACATAAATATTCTGGAGAGTACACAGTTTTAAACTGTTTTAAAGTTTACATTTTTTGTGTATTTTTAACTGAATTATTCTGGCAACCACAGCTGCCAAATGTTTTTTGTAAAAATGACAGTTTTTTTTTTTACAGTGTAGAACAGGTATCAGGGTAAGCTAAACAAAACAGTTGCGTGCGTCAGATCTTCATTCGTCAGATCTTCATCCGTGGCCCCCTTTCTACTATAAAGGATTGTTCCGTGGGCTCTCAAATATTTCAGCCCTGAATACTTAGTTAGGCAGGCTTCTTAGGCCAACAGACCAAGTAGTGCAGAGATTAAGGGGGTGCTGTTTTGATCCTGCTTGCATGTATCCACTGTGGCTGATAATCAGTCAGAACTCCAGTTCTGGTTACAGCTAGAACAGTCGCTGGACCCCGATCCTTTGGCCCACCGACCTTGGTAGGCTTCAGACTTCATATCAGGACATGCTGATAAGGCACAAAATAGTGTGTTGGGTTTTCTGTGGGCAGAGGAAGAGTTAGTGAGACATCAGCACAAATGTAATTATTTTTTAATATGCCCTATCACCCACAGTCAAAACAGAACTATTAAGGAACAAACAGAACCATTAAGGAACATGTTACTAAAGCCTGCACTGAAACAGGCAGAAGTTGGACTGTTGTTCTCCCGGCAGTACTCACAGAAATGAGAATGACCCCATCCTCATCTACTAAACTGTCACCTTTTGAAATTCTAATGGGCCATTAAAATTTTTAGCCAAAAGTTGTGTTAGTTTAGAAGCAAAAGGTGTGCCATTATCATTTTCAATCACTAGGAATACAAAACCTTGAGATTATCTTATTCGTTAATATTTTTACAACTGTTTTAGCGTTCTCTGTCACGCATGCAAATGCTTCTGGCCACTGACTGAATCTGTCAACTATAACCAACAGGTATCTCAAATTTCCTACAGGTGGCATATGTGTAAAATCTATCTGTAGGTGTTGGAACGGTTGCTCAGGAAAAGTAAGCGCATCATGTCGTACAGGTTAATGGATGTTAGTTTTGGCAAAAGTTAAACATGAATCTAACACTAGCTTCGTTGTTTTAGCTACATCAGCAATACAGTATGATGGGTTAAAAGCCTGTGTGACTTTAGCTATGCTAATGTGTGACATCCCATGGTAATGCTTCACCAACAGTTTAGGCAGAGCCATTTTTCCATCTACACCTCTAATGATACCAGCAGAATCTGATTTACATTGTTTAGAAGTCCAATACTTTATGTCCTCCTCAGTACGCTGACTCTGAAGTATTTTTTTGGTCAATATCCAGTGTATTGGAGATATGTTTCATCATCGGGATCTCATGATTTGTATGTACTGTGGCCAAATCTACTGGTTGCTGCTACCTTAGCTATTTTATCCGCTAACGTGTTTCCCCGAATTTCCTCTGAATCACCTGCGCACGTCCTTTAACCTCAACTATGGCCATTTTGGCAGGGAAATGAACAGCATTTAAGAGGTCGCCTATGAGATTAAAATGTGCTATGGGCTTTCCATCAGATGTTTTAAAGTGTCTTTGCTTCCGTGTTTAGGCAAAATTATGCACAACATCATAGGCATACTTAGAATCAGTGTATATAGTCACTACCTTCAGACAACTGACATGCTCTTGTAAGTGCGACCAACTCTGCAGATTGTGCAGTTTTGTATGGTAATGGATTAGCTTCAACTATTTCAGCAGGTAATCTTACAACCGCATATCCACATAAATACACATACACAATGTTTTGAATACGATCTATCTAGATATAAGCAATCCCCCTCTTAGAGGTCCATATCTTTTTTTTTTTTTCCAATTCTTTTCATTGAAAAATCAACAATCACAAATACAAAAATGTAAACAGAAATTCTCCACTTTCCCTTTTAAGATGGCTATCAATAAAAAAATTATCAATTCTGCAATATGAATGACGCACCAGGGAGAAAAATTAGAATTTTTTTATCCCGGGATTGCGACATCTCCATCGGTCTACCAAGCCGTTTTGTGACACAAAATCGGAGAACGATTTCGACATTGCAGATTGGGATACAGCACGAGAACTAGAACGATCCAAAACAGGGTTCAAAACACCATTCAAATCACCACCAAAAATTATCAAATGGGTATTTATAAAGGGAAGACTGCTCAGTAACCTTTTTGCAAAATCAGGATCATCAAGGTTTGAAGTGTAAATATTAACCAGCAAAACCTTGGTCTGTATCAACGTACCAGCTACAATGACATATCTTCCATTGGAGTGGAAAGTTTGAGCCACCCAAGGACGGTGAAGCCTATGATGATCTTTGACTCTGAGGTGTGTTTCCTGTAAAAATACTATGTCGGCACGTAAGCGTTTCAGGTGGGTAAAAACCCTATAGACCGTTTAATAGAATTACCCATACCCCTAATATTCCAGCTAAGGAACCGGACAGGTGTACCACTGCCAGCTAAACGTGGGTCGGTATTAGTGTCAGCCATTCATCCAAAAACAACTACACACAAAAAAAAAGTGAAAACAGGACCTGTGAAGAGTGCATCCGACACTCAAACACAAACACATACCCAACACACAAGTAGAGCTCCCATTCTAACAGTAACCCGAGGGGACAGCAACAAGAACTATCAAAAAAGAAACCTACAGCCGCCCACACAAATAATTGTGCTAACGACACGGAAAACAAGCCTATCCTAAGCAAAGACAAGGCTCCAGCAGATTTATCACAAGGGAAATTATGCGCAACTATATCTAGTTTATATATTTTACATATCTAGTATATATCTAAACATCGCGTCCAACAGCAACAAAAAATATCGTCATACTTTAGACAGTTTGGATAGTTTTTATATACTTGCTGGCTTCATCAGGTGAAAGAAAATCTTTCCCCACACCATTGTGTGTAATACTTAATACGCTGAATAAAACAACCCGTACCGCACGCCTTCAATGCCACGGAGCTGTTGCCACACCTAGTTAAAGGCAGCCCGTGCTTTTGCGTTTTCTACCGTATGGTCGGGAAAGATCGAAATGTTCAGGCACTTAAACTGAATTCGCTGCAGTTCTCTGGTAAGACATCAAGACATGCTCGCGGTCATTCACCAGGCTTTGGTACGGGCTGTAGAGTGCGATGTGACCTGTCCAGAACTGGCTCCTTCTCCAGACTCGGTGCCTCCCTCAACAGAGTGGCAACACTCGCGATAGTGGAGCTATTGGAACCTTTAGGAACACCGATTATCCGGACATTATCACGCCGTGATCTAGCTTCCAGATTTTCGCATTTGGTCTCCAGCTTATTGAATTCGAAGACGTTGTATGTCACGTTGCATTACAGCGCTATCATTGGTGCACACAGAAAGTAAGCGCTCCATTTCAAGCACGGTGCCCTTCAGTTTGCGCACCGCAGCCTCATTCGCAGCTTTATCGCTGGTCAACTGCGCCTTCACCGCCTGCAGCTCCGACTTTATTGTCAGTAAATCGTTTCCAAATGTACGTTCCAATGCACGTAGCTCGGCCTTAAAAACTTTGGTGATTTCGGACCTCAGAGAGGACAGCAGCTCTGACTTTAATGAGTCAATATCAGCCTTAGAAGCTGCCTGTGGAACAATGGGCCCTCCATACGGAGGTGAATCACGAGAAGGCGAGGCCGCAACTGTTGCACCAGGCCGCAACTGCGACTGAGTTGTGCTACGTGTCTTAGTAGTTTTACCAGACATCATAATTAACTCTAGAGTCAAATATACAAACAATACGGGTAAACCGTGGGATTGAGAGCAAAAATAAAAGTGAAAAGCTCGAAATAATAACAATTATAACAATAATCCACCGGAGCCCCCTAACACCACGTCCTACTCCATGACAAGCTCGACAGCGCCCCTTTCAGGTCCATATCTAAAAGATCGGGCCTACAAGATGTCTCTTGTTCAATGTGTTTAAGGCAATCGTGTGCGTCGTCAAAACCATCTAAGTCAATAAAGTCTAGCAGATCACGCAGCGCTACTACAACTGAATGCGGCTGAGAGGACGGCTTAATGGTTAGGTTTTCTGTTGCCAAGAGCGTGATTTCATAACCAGATCTACGTCGTGCTGTCATATCTTGAGGTGTGTTGAGGTTATGTAAAATAGCTGTTACCTGATGTGAGGTGTACAGTATCAAAGGATGTGACAGCACCGTTTTCTCAGCATCCCGGATGATCAGAGCCGCAGCAGCCACTGCACGCAAGCATAAGGGCTACCCTTGTGCTATGTTGTTTAAAGATTTGGAAAGATACGCAACAGGACGAAATCTGTCACCGTGTTCCTGGGCTAGAATCCCAGCAGCCATACCACCACGTTCGCGCAAATAAAGGTGAAAAGGCTTAGCATAATTCGAAACACCTAGAGCTGGAGCAGACTGTATAGCCTTCCTGTATTTCTTAGTGAAATTTTGGTTATGAGTATAAAATGTAATATTTTAATAAAAACAATAAACAAAATGTATAAAAGAAAGTCAGATTTCTTTTAAACAATTGTTTGTCATCCCATTTTACAATGAACATTTGCACTTTCAATGGTGTTTAGTTAAAAATGCTTTTGAATATGAAGTCATAATTTCACAATAACTTGATTTGTCATAACACAACTTTATTTTCAACTTTTCGCACTTTTTAACAGTTTTTCATGGAATTTTTCTGATGAATATGAAAGTTAATACTTTGGCAATTATTTTTATATATATATATTTTTTTAAAAGTCTTTTTTGCTCAAACCATTTTTTTTCATGTAAGTTTTTCACTTAAATAATGCACTTTTTTTTACTGTTTTCCATTAAATGATGCTTATGAATATAAAAATTTATATTTTCATTTTAACTATCACATTTTTAATGAAAATGTCATCTTTTTTTGTCAAAACATGATCACTTTTTTGTTTTTGATTCATTATGGTACTTTTTTCAAGGTTTTACATGATCAAATGATTTATATTTTCAACATTATTTATATTTTTATAATGAAGGTTAACATGTTTTATGAAATTATGATTATGAATGGGAAAGTATATATTTTAATAAAACAATCCATCTTTTATTTAAAAAAGTCATTACTTTCAAACCATTGTTTGTCATATCACGTTTTGCATAGAATCTTTGCACTTTTAATGGTTTTTAGTTAAATTATATGAAAGATAAGTCATATTTTTATCAATAAATTTATAAAACCTGATTTGTCTTTATTAAATTATTCCTTTATATATTAAAAAAAATCATATTTGACCAATTAATTTCATATTCATTTTTAAAAAAGTCATATTTTTGCCAAGCATGGTTATCATGAAAACTTTTTTGTTCGATTGCACTTTCAACGGTTTTCCATGAAAATATGCTTCTGTATATGAAAATGTATATTTTGCTAATTAATTGCATATATATATGTAATATGAAATGAAATGAAATGAAATGTAATATTTTAATAAAAACATATTTTTTTTTTATAAAAGAAAGTCATATTTATTTTAAACCATTGTTTGTCATAACTGTTTTTGTGATAAACATTTGCACTTTTGTTAGATTTTTATCAAGCCCAAACCTTTTCTGATATCAGGAAGGAATCACACACCACACAGAATGGAGCAATGTTCTTCTTCGATTTATTGCATGCAACAGACAAGTATATATGTACACATTGGGAAAAAAAAGCCTGACCTAAAGCTGTTTCCTGTTTGGATAAGAAGACATACTAGCTGGAGATGTGTAAGCCCAGATAAAGACTCCCTGTATACCTTACGAACTAACATGGTAAATATTCTATAGACCAGGGGTGGCCAACCCGCGGCTCGTGAGCCGCATGCGGCTCTTTGGCTGGTTTCATGCGGCTCTTACGTTCATAACGATTTTTGTGTGTTTGATTTTTAATGTGCGTGTTCAATACGATATTTTTAAGACTTAAATGAGCTTGCCCCTACTGGGAAACTGTGCGGTATATCAGACCTTGGCATGAGGCCAATCATAAATTACAACGATGCACCGAGAATTTTCGAAAATACCTAAATCACCAAAACAACACGGCGGAAACACAATTGTAATGACGCAATAAAAAAGCGCAGCAGCACACGGTTATCTGGATAAGAGCAACATGACTGCGGTGTGCGGAGAGCGATTTGCAAAACATGCAATGCTGAAATTTCAAGAGAGGGTGTATCTGCAAAGAGTTTCTCCAAGTCGGGATTAATGTATCACCTGAAATCCAAACATCCCGATTGCCATTCTAAATATGGGAAGAACTTCTTCTTCTTCTTTTGGCTGCTCCCATTAGGGGTCGCCACAGCGGATCATCCGTCTCCATGCCCCCCTGTCCTCTACATCTGCCTCTTTCACACCAACTACCTGCATGTCTTCCCTCACCACATCCATGAACCTCCTCCTTGGCCTTCCTCTTTTCCTCCTACCTGGTGGCTTCATCCTCAGCATTCTTCTACCAATATAATTCATGTCCCTCCTCTGCACATGTCTAAACCATCTCAATCTCGCCTCCCTCACCTTGTCTCCAAAACGTCTTACATGCGCTGTCCCTCTAACAAACTCTTCTAATCTTGTCCATCCTCATCACTCCACACGAAAACCTCAACATCTTCAGCTCTGCTACCTCCAACTCCACCTCCTGTCTTTTACTCAATGCCACTGTCTGTAATCCATACAACATCGCAGGTCTCACCACAGACCTATAAACTTTCCCTTTCATTCTTGCAGATACTCTTCTATCACAAATCACTCCTGCCACTCTTCTCCACCCACTTCACCCTGCCTGCACTCTTTTCTTTACTTCTCTAACACACTCTTCATTACTTTGCACTGTTGACCCCAGGTACCTGAACTCCTCCACCTTCTCCACCTCTTTTCCCTGCAACCACACCACTCCATTGCCCTCCCTCTGATTCACACACATGTACTCTGTCTTACTCCTACTGACTTTCATTCCCCTTCTCTCCAGCGCATATCTCCACCTCCCCAGGCTCTTCTCAACCTGCTCCCTACTCTCACCACAAATCACAATATCATCTGCAAACATCATAGTCCAGGGAGACTCCTGTCTGACCTCGTCCGTCAACCTGTCCATCACCACCAGTACTTGGATGGGAGACCACCTGGGAAAAACCAGGTTGCTGCTGGTAGAGTTGTTAGTGAGACCAGCAGGGGGTGCTCACCCTGTGGTCTGTGTGGGTCCTAACACCCCAGTATAGTGTCGGGGACACTATACTGTCAAAAAAAGCACCGTCCTTCGGATGAGACGTTAAACCGAGGTCCTGACTCTCTGTGGTCATAAAAAATCCCAGGATGTCTTTCGAAAAACGATTAGGGGTGCAAACAGGAAAGGGCTCAGGGCCGAGTCTGTTGTACCTACTGCACACTTTACTGCCATCACACTGTCCTCATACATGTCCTGCACCACCCTCAAATACTTCTCTGACACAACTGACTTCCTCATACAATACCACAACTCCTCTCTTAGCACTCTGTCGTATGCTTTCTCTAAATCCACAAATCCACAATGCAATTCCTTCTGTCCTTCTCTATACTTCTCCATCAACATCCTTAAAGCAAATAATGCGTCTGTGGTGCTTCTCCTCGGCATGAAACCATACTGTTGCTCACAGATGGTCACCTCTTATCTCAGCCTGGCTTCCACTACTCTTTCCCATAACTTCATGGTGTGACTGATCAACTTAATTCCCCTGTAGTTACTGCAGGTCTGCACATCTCCCTTATGCTTAAAGATCTAAATATGAGAAGAACGCGGCGCAGAAAAGTTCTCAATCTGAGCATGCGCACTTCGTCTGTAGAGGACGTTTTTGAAAAGGCAGGAAAGTTTTTCAGTGGTGGTGCCGAGGCAAAAGGCATAACACAAAAAATTATAGATTTCATTGACTTTTGAATTGAATTTTCATTTCGGTGCATCCCTAAAATATTATCGTTGGTGTGGCCCTCTGACACAATTCAGGTTTCTCATGTGGCCCCTTGTAAAAATTAATTGCCCACCCCTGCGGTATATTCATCTCACGCACATGCGCATTTGACGAAAATACCGCATTGAACTCAAGCGAAGTGAACACGCACATAAAAAAAAACCACAAAGTCTGTTTTTTCTACCCTGAAACACGTGAAATCAAAGCATCGATCTGTTGTGACTGACACACATGTGAAAGAATTGCTTCCAGTGGCAACAACGGAATACGAGGCGGATTTGAAGGGGATTGTTCAAGGCAAGGATCCCACTAAGTAACATGCCTAGTAAAAGAAAAACGCTATTGTAAATTATTATATTTTTGTTTGTGGACTTGGTTAAACAGAGTTTGTGTGTGTGAGACAGTGCACACAATGTTCATTGTTGAAAATGACTGGCCTGTGGTCTTAGAACTGTAGGAGTCAATTTCTGTCATTATGTTGGTGTGTGACATTTACAATAAATCTGGCTGAGCAGAGGTGTGTGTATGTGTGTGTGTGTGTGTGTGTGTGTGTGTGTGTGTGTGTGTGTGTGTGTGTGTGTGTGTAAGAGAAAGCGATGGGTGATGTTCATGTGTCCCCATGTGTATGATGTGGCTCTTTGCGGTAACACAGTCAAAAATGTGGCTCTTGGTCTCTGACTGGTTGGCCACCTTTGCTATAGACACTAAACAAACAAAGGAATGTGTGTGAACCAGTGTGAGAAATGTGTGAGTGTTAAGTTTGTAATCTTGCCTACCAGTGTAGATTTATTCATTGCTAGAGACTCAAAGCACTTTTGTATGTTGCTCTGGATAAGGGCTTCTGCTAAATGCTGCAAATGTAAATATAATTGTAAATGAGAACCATCTTAACACTAACAATGGCAACATCAGCAATACAGTATTAGCCTGTGTGACTTTAGCTATGCTAATGTGTGACATCCCATAGTAATGCTTCACCAGCACTTTTAAAGGTAGTTTAGGCAGAGCCATTTTTCCATCTACATTTCTAATGATACCTGCAGAATCTGATTTCATTGTTTAGAAGTCCAATACTTTATGTCCTCCTCAGTAGTATTGCACATTTGAACGGTTTTTAATGAAAATTTGCTTATGAATATGAAAATTCTTTTTTTTTCCAATAACAATCATATTCTTATCAAAAAAGTCATATTGTTTTCAAACCACCGTTTGTCATGTAACATTTTTCGTTTATGTCTTGCAATGTTTTTGACATTAAATTATGCTTATAAATCTGAAAATTCATATTTTCACAACAACTAATTTATATGGTATTTTTTATGAAATTATGATTATGAATTTGAAATGTAATATTTTGCTAAAAAAAAAAAATTGGTCTACAAAATCTTTGTTTTTCAAACCATTGTTTGTCCTCAGGTTCAATTTTTGCACTTTTAAAGTTTTTAGTTAAATAATGCTAATGAATATAAAAAGTTTAATTTTTCACAATAACCTGTAAAAACTTGATTTTTCACATCATGTTATTCATTTAACTTTTCAATTTTTTTAACAGTTTTGCATGAAATTATTCGTATAAATATGAAAATGTATATTTTACCAATTAATTTATTATTTTAATTAAAAAAAGTTATATTTTTCTCAGACCATGCTTTTTAATGTAAGTTTTTCGCTTACACATTAAACTTTTTAATTTTTTTCATTAAATGATGCTTATAATCTGAAAATTCATATTTTCACGATAACTAACACATTTTTAAAGAAAAAGTCATATTTTGGTCAAAACATGATTTGTATGGTCACTTTTTTGTTTTGCGTTCACGTATGGCACTTTTTAAAACTTTTCCTTTAACATATGATTTATATTTCACAGTAACTCATATTTTTATGATGAAGGTTAACTGATATTTATAATATTTTCAGATTTTTTTCAAACCATTGTTTGCCATCACGTTTTGCGTAGAATTTTTGCACTTTCAACGTTTTTTAGTTAAATGACGTGATAATTTCACAATAACTTGTAGAAACTTGAATTTTCATGTCACATTTTTCATCGAATTTTTGCACTTTTTTTGCATTCTTCCATGAAATTGTTCCTTTGAATATGAAAATTCATATTTTACAAATTAATTTCATATTCATATGAGAAAAGTCATTTTTGTGTCAAAACATAGTTTATAATGAAAACTTTTTCATTCACTTATTGCACTTTTAACGATTTTTTGTGAAATGATGCTTATGTATTTAACTTGTGATGAATAATATTAATTACTATCACATTTCTTAATGAAAAAGTCATATTTTTGTAAAAAAAACATCATTTGTATGGTCACCTTTTTGTTTTTCATTCACTTATAGCACTTTTTTTTAAAGGTTTACCATGATCATATGATTTATGTTTTCATAATTACTCATTTTATGGTAAAGGTTAATGTTTTTTTATTTTTTTGTTTTTTTATGAAATGATGATTATGAATAGGAACTGTTATATTTTCATAAAAACAATATATATTTGATAAAAAAAAAGTCATTTTCCAAACATTGTAATATCACGTTTTGCGTTGAATTTTTCCACTTTCAACGGTTTGTAGTTAAAAAACTTTATTTCGGCTTCTCCCATCAGGGGTCGCCACAGCGGATCATCCTCATGTTTGTTTTGGCACATGTTTTTACGCTGGATGCCCTTCCTAACCCAACCCTTCCCATTTATCCGGTCTTGGTACCGGCAGTCAGAGTGGCTGGGGTTGGTTTCCTGACTGGGGATTGAACCCGGGCTGCAGCGGTGAGAGCGCCGCATCCTAACCACTACAGACCTCCTGGGACCTGGTTTGTAGTTAAATGATGCTTATGTATTTGAATTCATTTTTCCCAATAAAATTTAAAAACTGTCATTTTTTTTTATACCATTTTATGTACGTTTTTTTATATTTCAACATATATTTCAACTCTTCGCTTACATATTGCACTTTTTAACAATGTTTTATTAAATCATGCTTATAAATATAAAAAATTTTATTTTAACAATAACCATCACGTATTTAATGAAAAAGCCATATTTTTGTCAAAACATGATTTGTGTAATGTGTAATCAGAAAAAAGTGCAAATGAATACAAAAAATTTATGAATTTAATTTAAAACGTTATATTTTTGTCTAAGCATAATTGTGGTTTATATTTGCTTCATCATAGCTCATCAGAATTTTTTTGCAATATCTAATGCAAAAACTATTGTTTTGCAAAAACTCAAATATTTATATAAACAATGTCATATTTTAGTCAGAAAATGATTTGTAACATCATATCTTATGTAAATGTATCATAGGCAAGTTAATGTTGTAAGTGTAAATTCGATTGGTTCGAAAAACCGATTATTCGCCTAAAAGGCCTGAGACTTGTGGAATCGCAATTTCAGGGTCTAAGAAACTCATACCTGACAACACGTACAAGCCTTTGCCAAATATGTCCTGTTGTTTTGTTTTTGATTAATTATGACTTTATAAGTAATTTTCATTCCCTTTTTGTAGTTTGAAACAGTTTTTATGAAGTTTTGATTATGAATATGAAAATTAATATTTTTGAAAAAGCTAAATACTTTTTATTAAAAATTACATAATTTGGTCAGAAAATCTTTTGTAATCTTTTTGTAATCTCATCATAAACATGTAAATTTATCATGGGCATGTGCATGCTGTTTGTGCATATTCGCTTGGTTCGAAAAACCGCTTTCTCTTCATCCTAAATGCCTGAGACTTCGGAATCGCATTATCAGGGTCTATATGAAGCTCATTTTTGACAATAGTAAAAGGATTTGAAACATATGTTCTGTTGTTGTGTTTTTGATTTTTTATGACTTGCTAAGCAATTTCATTCACCTGTTGCAATTTCTAACAAGTTTTTATGAAGTTTTAATTATGAATATGAAAATTTATATTTTTTAAATAACAACATACTTTTTATGAAAAATGTCATAATTGGTAAGAAAATGTTTTGTAATAGCATATTTCATCATAAACATTTAATTTATCATGGGCAACTGCATGCTGTTTGTGCATATTCGCTTGGTTCGAAAAACCGCTTTCTCTTCGTCCTAGAAGCCTGAGACTTGCGGAATCGCAATTTCAGCGTCTAAGAAACTTATTATTGACAACACGTACAAAGTTTTGCCAAATATGTGCCGTTGTTTTGGTTTTGATAAATTATGCTTTCTAAGCAATTTTTAGGTTATTTTTTCAGATTCTTGCAGTTTTTATGAAATTTTGATAATAAATATGAAAAATAATATTTTAAAAATAACTAAATACTTTTTATGAAAAATGTCTTAATTTGGTCAGAAAATGGTTTGTAATAGCATATCTCATCATAAACTTGTAAATGTATAAGTTTCTTTTTGCAGTTCTTAACAGTTTTTATGAAGTTTTGATTATGAATATGAAAAAATTATATATTTTAAATAATAATACTTTTTATGAAAAATGTCATAATTTGGACAGAAAATGTTTTTCAATAGCATATCTCATCATAAACATGTAAATTTATAATGGGCAAGTGCATGCTTTTTGTGCATATTCGCTTGGTTCGAAAAACCGCTTTCTCTTCATCCTAGAAGCCTGAGACTTGCGGAATCGCAATTTCAACGTCTGTGAAACTCATTCTTGACACCTACAAGAATGAATATGTGCTGTTGTTTTGTTTTTGATTAATTATGACTTTCTAAGCAATTTTCATTCACTTTTTGCAGTTTTAAAGAGTTTTTATGAAGTTTTGATTATGAATATAAAAATTTATATTTTCGTAATAACTAAATACTTTTTATGAAAAATGTCAGTTTGGTCAGAAAATGTTTTGTAATAGCATATCTCATCATAAATATGCAAAATTATCATGGGCAGGTTGATTAATGATTATAATTGAAATATAATGTATAATATAATCATATATTAAATTATATAATACATTTTATATATTTTTTATTTATATGGTAATTTGATTATAATATACTCAAATATTTTTTAGCACTTAAGAAGCTCATTCTTGACAGCAACTGTTTTATATAAACAAAATAAAAACAATGTTTATGAATATGATAAATCAATAACTGTTAAAACTCAGTTTTATTTATGGAAAAAAGTCAGTTTATTGTTTTTCATTCACTTATTGCAATATTTCATGATTTTCAGTTAAATTATGCTTCTAAATATCGAAATTCATGTTTTAAATATAATGGATATCTTTTTATGAAAAATGTGCTTATGAATATGAAAATTCATATTTCCCACCAAAAAATCATATTCTTATCAAAAAAATTAAATTTGTTTTTAAACCACCGTTTGTCATGTAACGTTTATCGTTTATGTCTTGCATTTTTTAACGTTTTTGACAATAAATCATGCTTATAAATCTGAAAATTCATAGTTTCACAAGAACTATTTTTTTATGATAAAGGTTAACATATTTTTTTATGAAATTATGATTATGAACATGAAATGTAATATTTTTATAATTATTTTTTCATAATAAAATACTTTTTTCAAACCATTGTTTGTCATCACGTTTTGAATTGCGAATTGATAAACATAACGTTTTTAGTTGATGATGCTTAAGAATATGAAAAGTCAAATTTTTTACAATAACTTGTAAAAATTAGATTTGTCATATCACATTATTCAATAACTTTTTAACAGTTTTTCATGAAATTATTACTATGAAAATGTATATTTTACCAATTAATTTCATATTTTTATTTTAAAAAATTTAACTTTTTAACTGTTTTCTATTAAATGATGCTTATAAATATGGAAATTTATATTTTCACAATATCACATTTTTTATGAAATAGTTTTATTTTTGTCAAAACATTATTAGCATTGTCACTTTTTTGTTTTTCATTGACTTTTTTAAAGGTTTTAGATTGATCCTATGATTCATATTTTCACAATTATTCATATTTTTATGGTAAAGGTTAACGTGTTTTTTAAAATGAAATTATAATTATGAATTGGAAATTATATATTTTAATAAAAACTTTACATCTTTTATAAAAAAATTCATTTTGAAACCATTGTTTGTCATATTACGTTTTGTGTTGAATTTTTGCACGTTTAATGGTTTTTAGTTAAATGATGCTAATGAAAAGTCATATTTTTCACAATAAATTTTACAAACTTGATTTGTCATATCACATTATTTTATTGAATTATTTAAATTTTTTAACAGTTTTTTATTAAATTATTCCTTTGTATATAAAAATTCATATTTTACCAAATTATTTCATATTCATATGAAAATAGTCATATTTTTGCCAAACATGGTTTCCATGAAAATATGCTTCTGTATATAAAAATTTATATTTTACTAATTAATTGCATATTTATGTAAAACGTCATAATTTTGTCAAAAAATGTTTTGTCGTGAAAGTTTTTCGTTTACATATTACACTTTTTAATGGTTTTTAATGAAATTATGCTAATGAATACAAAAATTCATATTTTTTCAAACATTTTTATGAAAGTTTCCTTTTTTTTAAGTAAATTTTGGATATGAATATGAAATGTAATATTTTAATAAAAAACAATAAATCTTTTATAAAAAAATTTGTTTCAAACCATTGTTTGTCATATCATTTTTCTTTGAATTTTTGCACTTTTTTATAAAGTTTTTAATGAAATTATTCCTTTCAATTCGAAAATAATATTTGACCAATTAATTTCATATTTATATGAGAAAAGTCATGTTTATGTCAAAACATGTTATTTCATGAAAATAAATATGACCATTTATATTTTAACAATAACTTAAAACTTGATTTGTCATTTCGAATTTTTGCACTTTTTAACAGTTTTTCATGAAATAATTCTGATGAATATTAGAATTTATAATTTACAAATTAATTTCATATGTATTTTCTTTTTATATTTTTCTCAGACCATGGTTTTTAATAGGTTTTTTTGCTTGCATAATTGCATTTTTTTTAGTGTTTTTTTCTTTAAATGATGCTTATAAATATGAAAATTCATATTTTCAAAATAACTTACATTTTCAATGAAATTTATTTTTTGTCAAAATATGATTTGTATGGTCACCTTTACGTTTTTTGCTTCCTAATGGCAATTTTTAAAAGGTTTTCCGTGAACATATGCTTTCTGAATATGAAAATTCATATTTCCATAATTATCATATTTCGTTATGTAAAAAGTCATATTTTTGTCAAACCATGTTTTGTCATGTGAAAGTTTTTCGTTCACGGTTTGCACTTTTTAACGTGTTTTCATTTAATTGTGCTTATGAATATGAATATAAATATTCTTACAATGACTATTTTTATGAAAAAATGTCATATTGCTGTCTAAAACTATTTTGTCATGTCACCTTTTCGTGCACTTATTGCACTTTTTAAATAGTTTTTAATGAAATGATGCTAATGTTTATGAAAATTTATATTTTTACAATAAATCTTATTTTTTATGAAAAGATCAACAATTTTTTATGAAATTATTAGAATAACAATGAAATGTTATATTTTACTAAAAACAATAAATTTTGTAATTAAACAAAATCATTTTTTTCAATCCAATTATTTATCACGTTTTGGGTTGAATTTTTGCACTTTTAATGGTTTTTAGTTAAATGATACTTATGAATATGAAAATTTATTTCAGAATAATATTTGTATAAAAATGTCAATTTTTTAAATGAAATTATGGTTATAAATATGATTTAATATTTTATAAAAACTTGATTTATATAGTCACTTTATTGTTTTGCATTCACCTATGGCACTTTTTCAAAGTTTTCCATTAACATATAATTTATATTTTAAAATATCTAATTTTTACAGAAGCGCATTGCATTCACAAAAAAAAAAAAAATCACAGCCAGGATCTCATAATTATGAGATACTAAGTCATAATTATGAGATCCTTATCTCATAATTATGACTTAGTATCTCATAATTATGACTTAGTATCTCATAATTATGAGATAAGTTGGGGCAGTCTATGGCAGGGGAGCGTTTTAGCGCATAACACCGGATCTGACGTTACTGCATTTTTTGCTCGGAAGCGCCTCATTGCGCAACAATGGAGACGTAGAAGCTATTATATGGTTTAGCTTGATGACTGTATATGTTAGTGTTAAGATGGTTCTCACACTGATTCTCTAAACACAGTCCTATTATCTGTTCAGTGTCTATAGTGTCTTTATGATGTGAGTATTTAGGGTATACAGGAAGTCTTTATCTGGGCTCACACATCTCCGGTTATTATTGTCTCCTTACCCAGACAGGAACAGTTTTAGCTCAGGTATTTTCCAGTGTGTGTGTATATATACTTGTCTGTTATCTGCATTAAATTAAAGAAAAGCGTATGCGCCATGCTGTGTGCTGTGTGATTCTTCACTGATCAGAAAAGGCACCACGCGCATCACAGATCGCATGGAAAACCTCTCCAAGAATGAAGTTTTGTTTGGTCATAATAAAAATCTAACATTATATTAGTTTAATTAGCTACTGGACATTTCCTCACTGACCTGCTCCTTAACAGATACGGGGCAATAACTATTATTATTATTATTATTATTATTATTATTATTATTATTATTATATTTTAACATTGACTACTAATATATGTTACACGTTCTGACTGTCCACTTGATAAAAGTTTGTTTTATGTGTAACGTGTAACATATATTAGTAGTCAATGTTAAAATATAATAATAATAATAATAATAATAATAATAATAATAATAATAATAATAATAATAATAACCATATAATAGCTTCTACGTCTCCATTGTTGCGCAATGAGGCGCTTCCGAGCAAAAAATGCAGTAACGTCAGATCCTGGTGAATGCAATGCGCTTCCATACATTTTTATGATGAAAGTTAACTGATTTTTTTAATGAAATTATGAATATGAAATTTAATATTTTAATAAAAACAATAAATATTTTATGGGTCATATTCTTTTTCAAACTATTGATTGACATCACGCTTTGCATAAAATTTTTGCACTGTTTTTTATTTAAATGATGCTGATGAATATTAAAAGTCATAATTTCACATTATCTTGTAACAACTTGATTTGTCAGATCATGTTTTTTTAATTGAATTTTTGCACGTTTTTCATGAAATTATTCCTTTCAATATGAAAATTAATATTTTACCAATTAATTTCATATTTATATGAGAAAAGTCATATTTGTGTCAAAACATGGTATTTCATAAAATCTTTTTCATTCACTTTGCACTGTTAACGTTATGAAATTATGAATATGAATATTTTCACAATAACTTGTAAAAACTTTTTGCACTTTTTAACAGTTTTTAATGGAATTATTCTGATGACTATGAAAATTAATATTTTGGCAATTAATTTTATATTTTTATTTAAAAAAGGTATTTTTGCGCTCAAACCATGATTTTTTTATGTAAAATTTATATTTTCATTTTAACTATCACATTTTTAATGAAAATGTCATCTTTTTTGTCAAAACATGATTTGCATGGTCACTTTTTTGTTTTTGATTCACTTATGGCACTTTTTTCAAGGTTTTAAATGATCAAATGATTTATAATTTCACAATTACTTATTTTTATGTTAAAGGTTAACGTGTTTTAATGAAATTATGATTATGAATAGGAAATTATATATTTTAATAAAAACAATCCATCTTTTATTTAAAAAAGTTATTATTTTCAAGCGATTGTTTGTCATATCACGTTTTGCGTAGAATTTTTGCACTTTTAATGGTTTTTAGATAAATGATGCTAAAGAATATGGTCATATTTTTCACAATAGATTTTAAAAACTTGATTTGTCATATCACGTTTCTTTATTAAATTATTTCACTTTTTTTTGACAGTTTTTCATTAAATTGTTCCTTTGTATATAAAAATTCATATTTTACCAATTTATTTCATATTTATATTAAAACATATTAAAGTCATATTTTTGCCAAACATGGATAGCATGAAAATATTTTTTGGTCACTTATTCCACTTTTTTTAATGGTTTTCCATGAAAATATGCATCTGAATATGAAAATTCATACTTTCATAATGACAATCCTATATTGTCATCACATTTTGCATAGAAATTTTGCACTTTTGATGTTTTTGTTGGTTAATGATGATATGAAATGTCATATTTTTATCAATACATTTAAAAAACTTTATTTGTCTTTATTAAATTATTCCTTTATATATAAAAATTAATATTTTACCAATTTATTTCATTTTTATATGAAAAAAGTTATATTTTTGCCAAGCAAGGTTAATATGAAAACTTTTTCATTCACTGAATGCACTTTTTTTCAAGAGTTTTCCATGAAAATATGCTTCTATATATGAAAAGTTATATTTCACTAAGTAATTGCATATTTATGTAAAAGTCATAATTTTGTCAAACCATGGTTTGTCACGTGAAAGTTTTTTGTTTACGTATTGCACTTTTTAATGGTTTTTAATGACATTATGCTAAAGAAAATTCATATTTTCACAATAACTCAAATTTTTATGAAAAAGTTATTTTTTTATGAAATTATGGTTATGAATATAAAATGTAATATTTTAATAAAAACAATATTTAAAAAAAAAGAAAGTCATAACATTTTTGCATTTTTTTTTTTTAACACTTTTGTTAGATTTTTATCATGCCCAAACTTAATTCTTGGAGAGGTTTTCCATACAAACTACGAAGCTTGTGGTGCCTTCTCTGATGTCAGGAAAGAATCACACAGCACACAGAATGGAGCAATGTTCTTCTTCGGTTTATTGCATGCAACAGACAAGTATATATGTACACATTAAAATGAAAACCAGACCTAAAGCTGTTTCATGTTTGGATAAGAAGACATACTAGCTGGAGATATGTGAGCCCAGATAAAGACTCCCTGTATACCTTATATACTAACATCGTAAATATTCTATAGACACTGAACAGACAACGGAATGTGTGTGAACCACTTTGAGAAATGTGTGAGTGTTAAGTTTGTAATCTTCTGTACCAGTGTAGATTTATTCATTGCTAGAGACTCAAAGCACTTTTGTATGTCGTTCTGGATAAGGTCTTCTGCTAAATGCTGCAAATGTAAATGGGAAGCGGATTGGTGATATAAACTGCAAATGAAAAGATAAAGACAAAACAAAAAGCATATTTCATTTCATTCCATCCCTACATGCATATTCATATTCATTATTACCACTCCAATCTAGGCCTTTATGGCCTGTCTTACCATCATCATCAAATATGTGAACATACAAAGTACAATTCCAACAATCAATACAAGAATCAATCCTAAAACAAAGTAGTGTTCAACACTCATGAATTGTTTCTCAGTGCTTGTTCAATATGTCTATAAGCAGTATTATCAGGTATACTTAGCAGTTTCTTATGATGTGTTCAAAGATAATAAGGAAAATTTGAAAGTGTAATTACAACTATGCACATATTGTTATAGAATTTAGACCTAGAGCAGGTATCAGGGTAAGCTAAACAAAACAGTCGAGTGTGTCAGATCTTCACCCTGGATGTGGCCCCATTTCTACTATAAGGAAAGGATCTTTCGATGGGCTCTCAAATATTTCAGCCCTGAATACTCACTTAGGCAGGCTTCTTAGGCAAACAGACCAAGTAGTGCACAGATTAAGGGCGTGCTGTTTTGATCTGGCTTGCGTGTATCCACTGTGGCCGATAATCAGTGAGAACTCCAGTTCTGGTTACAGCTAGAACAGTCGCTGGACTCTGGCTCACCGACCTTGGTAGGCTTCAGACTTTGTATCAGGACATGCTGATAAGGCACAAAATGGTGTGTTGGGTTTTCTGTGGGAGGAGGAAGAGTTAGTGAGACATCAGCTCTAATAGAATTCAATTTTTTAACCAGGGCAGAAACGTAGTCGTCCACCATCACTTCCAGGTTACCACTTTCCTGGCCCATTGGAATTTCAAAAGGTGACAGTTTAGTAGTTGAAGATGGGGTCATTCTCATTTCTGTGAGTACTGCCCGGAGAACAACAGTTAAATTTAGGTGTGCTGTTATCACTTTCAATCACACTAGGAATACCAAACCTAGAGATGGTATCTATTTTTACAACTGTTTTAGCATTCTCTGTCACACATGCAAATGCTTCTGGCCACTGACTGAATCTGTCAACTATAACCAACAGGTATCTCAAATTTCATACAGGTGGCATATGTGTGAAATCTATCTGTAGGTGTTGGAAAGGTTGCTCAGGAAAAGTAAGCGCATCATGTCGTACAGGTTAATGTATGTTAGTTTTGGCACAAGTCAAACATGAATCTAACACTAGCTTAGTTTTTTTTAGCTACATCAGCAATACAGTATAAGCCTGTGTTTATAGCCCGTGTGACTTTAGCTATGCTAATGTGTGACATCCCATAGTAATGCTTCACCAGCACTATTAAAGGTAGTTTAGGCAGAGCCATTTTTCCATCTACATTTCTAATGATACCAGCAGAATCTGATTTCATTGTTTAGAAGTCCAATACTTTATGTCCTCCTCAGTAGTATTAAACATTTGAACGGTTTTTAATGAAAATTTGCTTATGAATATGAAAATTAATATTTCCCCAATAACAATCATATTCTTATCAAAAAAGTCATATTGTTTTCAAACCACCGTTTGTCATGTAACATTTTTCGTTTACATCTTGCAGTGTTTTTGACATTAAATTATGCTTATAAATATGAAAATTTCATATTTTTACAACTCATTTTTATCGTAAAGAATAACGTATTTTTTATGAAATTATGATTATGAATTTGAAATGTAATATTTTGCTAAAAATTTTTTGTCTAAAAAATTTTTTTTTTCAAATCATTGTCATCATTGTCATCAGGTTTTGCGTAGAATTTTTGCAATTTTAACGTTTTTAGTTAAATGATGCTTATGAATATAAAAAGTTAATTCTTTCACAATAACTTGTAAAAACTTGATTTGTCATATCACATTATTCATTTAATTTTTCCATTTTTTAAAAGTTTTGCATGAAATTATGGAAATTAATATGAAATGTAATATTTAAAAAAAATAATTTTTTTATAAAAGAAAGTCAGATTTGTTTCAAACCATTGTTTGTCATATGACTTTTTGCGATGAAAATTTGCACTTTCAATGGTTTTTAGTTAAATGATGCTTGTGAATATGAAATCGGAAAATTTCACACTAACTTGTAAAAACTGAAAATTTGTCATAGCAAGTTTTTCTTTGAATTTTGCACTTTTAAACAGTTTTTAATTAATTATTTTTTCTGATGAATATGAGAATATATATTTTACCAATTAATTTATTATTTTGTATAAAAAAAAAAGTTTTCGCTTAAACCATGGATTTTCATGTAGGTTTGTCATTTACATATTGCACTTTTTAATGGGTTTTAATGAAATGATGCTAAAGAAAAAGAACATTCATATTTTCACAATAACTCATATTTTTATGAAAAAGTTAACGATTTTTTAAATGAAATTATGGTTATAATTATGAAATGTGATATTTTAATAAAAAACATTTTTTGTAAAAGAAAGTCAGATTTTGTTCAAACCATTGTTTGCCATCATGTTTTGCTTTGAATATTTGCACTTTTAACAGTTTTTAGTTAAATGATGTGATAATTTTACAATAACTTGTAGAATCTTAAATTGTCATATCACATTTTTCATCGAATTTTTGCACTTTTTTTGCATTTTTCCATGAACTTGTCCCTTTGAATATGAAAATTTATATTTTACAAATTATTTTCATATTTATATGAGAAAAGTCATATTTGTGTCAAAACAGTTTATAATGAAAACTTTTTCATTCACTTATTGCATTTTTTAGAATTTTTTGTGAAATGATGCTTAACTTGTCATTAATAATATTAATTACTATCACATTTTTTATGAAAAAGGTCATATTAAAAAAAAAAAAGATTTGTATGGTCACCTTTTTGTTTTTCATTCACTTATAGCACTTTTTTTAAAGGTTTACCATCAGCATATGATTTATGTTTTCCCAATTACTCATATTATGGTAAAGGTTAATGGTTTTTTTTTTAATGAAATTATGATTATGAATAGGAACTGTTATATTTTCATAAAAACAATATATATTTGATAAACAAAAAGTCATTATTTTTCAAACATTGTTTGTCACGTTTTGCGTTGAAATTTTCCACTTTCAACGGTTTGTAGTTAAAAAAAACTTTCTTTCGGCTTTTCCCATTAGGGGTCGCCACAGCGGATCATCCTCATGTTTGATTTGGCACATGTTTTTACGCTGGATGCCCTTCCTAACCCAACCCTCCCCATTTATCCGGTCTTGGTACCGGCACTAAGAGTGGCTGGGGTTGGTTTCCTGACTGGGGATCGAAACCGGGCCGCAGCGGTTCCTAACCACTAGACCACCAGGGACCTGGTTTGTAGTTAAATGATGTTTATGTATTTGAATAAATTTTTTACAATAAAATTTAAAAACTTGTCATTTTTGTCATATCATTTTATGTACGTTTTTTATATTTCAAGTCGCTTACACATTACAATTTTTAACAGTTTTTTATTAAATCATGCTTATAAATATGAAAAATTTATATTTTTACAATAACCATCACAAATTTAATGAAAAGGCCATATTTTTGTCAAAAAATGTTTTGTGTAATGTGTAATCAGAAAAAATTGCTAACGAATACAAAAAATTATTAATTAAATTTAAAACGTCATATTTTTTGTCTAAGCATAATTGTGTCATGTCTGTTTATATTTGCTGCAGCATATCTCATCAGACTTTTTATCTAATGCAAAAACAATTTTTTTGCAAAAACTAAAATATTTATATAAACAATGTAATAGTCAGAAAATGATTTGTAACATATCTTATGTAAATTTATCATAGTGAAGTTAATGTTGTAAGTGTAAATTCGATTGGTTCATTAAAAACCATTCAAATGTGCAATACTACTGAGGAGGACATAAAGTATTGGACTTCTAAACAATGAAATCAGATTCTGCTGGTATCATTAGAAATGTAGATGGAAAAATGGCTCTGCCTAAACTACCTTTAATAGTGCTGGTGAAGCATTACTATGGGATGTCACACATTAGCATAGCTAAAGTCACACAGGCTATAAACACAGGCTAATGCTGTATTGCTGATGTAGCTAAAACAACGAAGCTAGTGTTAGATTCATGTTTGACTTGTGCCAAAACTAACATACATTAACCTGTACGACATGATGCGCTTACTTTTCCTGAGCAACCGTTCCAACACCTACAGATAGATTTTATACATATGCCACCTGTATGAAATTTGAGATACCTGTTGGTTATAGTTGACAGATTCAGTCAGTGGCCAAAAGCATTTGCATGTGTGACAGAGAACGCTAAAACAGGTGTAAAAATAGATACCATCTCTAGGTTTGGTATTCCTAGTGTGATTGAAAGTGATAACAGCACACCTAAATTTAACTGTTGTTCTCCTGGCAGTACTCAGAATGACCCCATCTTCAACTACTAAACTGTCAACTTTTGAAATTCTAATGGGCCGGCCTTTCCCGACCCCATGGATCAGGTGACGCACTGGCATTTATTCCTTAGGTAACCTGGAAGTGATGGTGGACGACTACGTTTTTGACCTGGTTAAAAAATTAAATTCTATCAGTGCTGTTGTCTCACTAACTCTTTCTCCTCCCACAGAAATCCCAACACACCATTTTGTGCCTTATCAGCATGTCCTGATACAAAGTCTGAAGCCTACCAAGGTCGTTGAGCCGAAGTATCTGGGTCCAGCGACTGTTCTAACTGTAACCAGAACTGGAGTTCTGACTGAATATCAGCCACAGTGGATACACGCAAGCCGGATCAAAACAGCACCCCCTTAATCTGTGCACTACTTGGTCTGTTTGCCTAAGAAGCCTGCCTAAGTGAGTATTTAGGGCTGAAATATTTGAGAGCCCACAGAAAGATCCTTTCCTTATAGTAGAAAGGGGGGCCACCTCCAGGGTGAAGATCTGACGCACTTGACTGTTTTGTTTAGCTTACCCTGATACCTGCTCTAGGTCTAAATTCTATAACAATATGTGCATAGTTGTAATTACACTCCAAATTTTCCTTATTCTCTTTGAACACATCATTCAGAGAGAAAAAACTGCTACGTATACCTGATAATACTGCTTAAAGACATATTGAACAAGCACTGAGAAACAATTGTCTCATGATTTCTTGAACGTGAAATAACTGCTGACAAAGTTTTTTTAGAAGATTAAGAATTTATTCATGAGTGTTGAACACTACTTTGTTTTAGGATTGATTCTTGTATTGATTGTTGGAATTGTACTTTGTATGTTGCCATGTTTGATGAAGATGAATATGCATGTAGGGACGGAATGAAATAAAATGAAATATGTTTTTGTTTTTTCTTTATATTTTTATTTGCAGTTTATATCACCGATCCGCTTCCCAGAAAAGAACATCCTATTTTATTGGTATGTGATGCTAAATCATAAATGATTTAAAGTTGCTTAAAGTTGTTAGTGTTAAGATGGTTCTCATTTACATTTGCAGCATTTAGCAGAAGCCCTTATCCAGAGCGACATACAAAAGTGCTTTGAGGCTCTAGCAATGAATAAATCTACACTGGTAGGCAAGATTACAAACTTAACACACACATTTTTCACACTGGTTCACACACATTCCGTTGTCTGTTCAGTGTCTGTAGAATATTTACGATGTTAGTATATAAGGTATACAGGGAGTCTTTATCTGAGCTCACATATCTCCAGCTAGTATGTCTTCTTATCCAAACAGGAAACAGCTTTAGGTCAGGCTTTCTTTCCAATGTGTACATATATACTTGTCTGTTGCATGCAATAAATCGAAGAAGAACATTGTTCCATTCTGTGTGGTGTGTGATTCTTTCCTGACATCAGAAAAGGTTTGGGCATGATAAAAATCTAACAAAAGTGCAAATGTTTATCGCAAAAACTGTTATGACAAACAATGGTTTAAAACAAATATGACTTTCTTTTATGAAAAAATATTGTTTTTATTAAAATATTACATTTCATATTCATAACCATAATTTCATAAAAAATACATTTACTTTTCCATTAAAATGTTATTGTGAAAATATTATTTTTTTTAGCATAATTTATTTAAAACCATTAAAAAGTGCAATACGTAAACAAAAAACTTTCACATGACAAACCATGGTTTGACAAAATTATGACATTTTACATAAATATGCAAATGATTAGTAAAATATAAATTTTCATATACAGAAGCATATTTTCATGGAAAAGAATTTAAAAACTGCAATAAGTGAACGAACAACGTTTCATGATAACCATGTTTGGCAAAATTATGACTCTTTTAATATGAATATGAAATAAATTGGTAAAATATGAATTTTTATATACAAAGGAACAATTTAATGAAAAACTGCTAAAAAAAAATTTGAATTAATTTAATAAAGATTCGTGATATGACAAATCAAGTTTTTGCATCAAAGCCTCATTTTGTGCATTAGCATAATTTATCTAAAAACCATTAAAAGTGCAAAAATTCTATGCAAACACGTGATATGACAAACAATGTTTTGAAAATAATGACTTTTTTAAATAAAAGATGGTGTTTTTATTAAAAAGATTGTTTTTATTAAAATATATAATTTCCATTTCAAATCATAATTTCATAAAACATGTTAACCTTCACCATAAAAATATAAATAGTTGTGAAAATATAAATCATTTGATCATGTAAAACCTTGAAAAAAGTGCCATAAGTAGATCAACAAAAAAAGTGACCATGCAAATCCTGTTTTGACACAAAAGATGACATTTTCATTAAAAATGTGATAGTTAAAATAAAAATAATAATTTTCTTATTCATAAGCATCATTTAATGAACCCAGCCATTATGGATGCACAAGCCAGTGCACTCTTATTGCCGGTCCCAAGCCCGGGTAAATGGTGAGGGTTGCGTTAGGAAGGGCATCCAGCGTAAAACATGTGCCAAATCAATTATGCGGATCACAAATGAGAATTTCATACTGGATCGGTCGAGGCCCGGGTTAACAACGACCGCCACAGGTATCGTTAGCCGACAGGGTACCGGTGGAAATTGGGCTACTGTTGGCCGAAAGAGGAGAAGGAGAGGAGGAAGATGTCTACAGAGACGGCAGGGAAAGGAGAAGTGTAGGGAAGTAGAGGTTAGGGTTGGTACTTTAAATGTTGGTACTATGATGGGTAAAGGGAGAGAGGTAGCTGATATGATGGAGAGGAGAAAGGTAGATATGTTGTGTGTTCAGGAGACCAAGTGGAAAGGGAGTAAGGCCAGGAACATTGGAGGTGGGTTTAAACTGTTTTATCATTGTGTGGATGGAAAGAGAAATGGTGTAGGGGTGATTCTGAAGGAAGAGTACAGTAAGAGTGTAGTGGAGGTGAAGAGGGTTTCTGATAGGGTGATGATCGTGAAGGTGGAAGTTGAAGGGATGATGATCAGTGCCTATGCTCCACAAGTTGGCTGTGAGATGGAGGAAAAGGAAAGATTCTGGAGTGAATTAGATGAAGTGGTAGATGGTGTACCTAGGAAAGAACGATTGTTGATGGGGCAGACTTTAATGGACATGTAGGTGAAGGGAACAGAGGTGATGAGGAGGTGATGGGTAGGTATGGTTTTAAGGAGAGGAATGTGGAAGGGCAGATGGTGGTAGATTTTGCTAAAAGGATGGAAATGGCAGTGGTGAACACGTATTTTAAGAAGAAGGAGAATCATAGGGTGACGTATAAGAGTGGAGGAAGGTGCACACAGGTGGACTATGTGCTATGCAGGTGATGCAACCTGAAGGAGATTGGAGACTGTAAGGTGTTGGCAGGGGACAGTGTAGCTAGACAGCATCGGATGGTGGTCTGTAGGATGGTTTTGTAGGTGAAGAAGAAGAGGATGAAAGTAAGGACTGAAAGAAGAATAAGATGGTTTAAACTGAAGGAGGAAGAGTGTAGTGTGAGTTTCAGGGAAGACGTCAGACAGGGGCTCGGTGGTGGTGAAGAGGTGCTGGATGATTGGGCAACTACTGCAGGAGTGATGAGGGAGGCAGCTACAAAAGTACTTGGTGTGACATCTGGAAATAGAAAGCAAGACAAGGAGACATGGTGGTGGAATGAGGAAGTGCAGGAGAGCATAAGGAGAAATAGGTTGGCAAAACAGAAGTGGGATAGACAGAGTGATGAGAAAAGTAGGCAGGAGTAAAAGGAGATGCGGCAGCAGGTAAAAAGGGATGTGGCGAAAGCCAAGGAAAAGGCATATGAGGAGCTGTATGAGAGGATGGACACTAAGAAAGGAGAAAATAATTTATAACGATTGGCCAGGCAGAGGGACCGAGCTGGGAAGAATGTGCTGCAAGTTAGAGCAATAAAGGATGGAGAGGGAAATGTGTTGACTAGTGAGGAGAGTGTGTTGAGAAGGGGGAGGGAGTATTTTGAGCAGCTGATGAATGAGGAAAATCAGAGAGAGAGAAGGTTGGATGATGTGGAGTTGGTGAAGCAGGATGTAGATAGGATTAGTAAGGAGGAAGTGAGAGCAGTGATTAAGAGGATGAAGAGTGGAAAGTCGGTTGGACCAGATGACATACCGGTAGAAGCGTGGAGATGTTTATGAGAGATGGCAGTGGAGTTTTTAACCAGATTGTTTAACAGGATTTTGGAAGGTGAGAAGATGCCTAAGAAATGGAGAAGGAGTGTGCTGGTCGATCTTTAAGCATAAGGGAGATGTGCAGACCTGCAGTAACTACAGGGGAATTAAGTTGATCAGTCACACCATGAAGTTATGGGAAAGAGTAGTGGAAGCCAGGCTGAGAGAAGAGGTGACCATCTGTGAGCAACAGTATGGTTTCATGCCGAGGAAGAGCACCACAGACGCATTATTTGCTTTGAGGATGTTGATGGAGAAGTATAGAGAAGGACAGAAGGAATTGCATTGTGGATTTGTGGATTTAGAGAAAGCTTACGACAGAGTGCCAAGAGAGGAGTTGTGGTATTCTATGAGGAAGTCTGATGTGTCAGAGAAGTATGTGAGGGTGGTGCAGGACATGTATGAGGACAGTGTGACTGTCCTCATACATATTGTGGTGAGAGTAGGGAGCAGGTTGAGAAGAGCCTTTAGAGGTGGAGATATGCACTGGAGAGAAGGGGAATGAAAGTCAGTAGGAGTAAGACAGAGTACATGTGTGTGAATGAGAGGGAGGGCAGTGGAGTGGTGCGGTTACAGGGAGAAGAGGTGGAGAAGGTGGAGGAGTTCAGGTACCTGGGGTCAACAGTGCAAAGTAATGGGGAGTGTGTTAGGGAAGTAAAGAAAAGAGTGCAGGCAGGGTGGAGTGGGTGGAGAAGAGTAACAGGAGTGATTTGTGATAGTAGGGTATCTGCAAGAATGAAAGGGAAAGTTTATAGGACTGTGGTGAGACCTGCGATGATGTATGGATTAGAGACAGTGGCATTGAGTAAAAGACAGGAGGTGGAGCTGGAGGTAGCAGAGCTGAAGATGTTAAGGTTTTCGTTGGGAGTGACGAGGATGGACAAGATTAGAAATGAGTTTATTAGAGGGACAGCCCATGTAGGATGTTTTGGTGACAAGGTGAAGGAGGCGAGATTGAGATGGTTTGGACATGTACAGAGGAGAAACATGAATTATATTGGTAGAAAAATGCTGAGGATGGAGCCACCAGGTAGGAGGAAAAGAGGAAGGCCAAGGAGGAGGTTCATGGATGTGGTGAGAGAAGACATGCAGGTAGTTGGTGTGAAAGAGTATCTAGATCTTAGTGCTGTGTTTGAAACTATAGATCATGATCTTCTCCTAGATCGCTTACAGAATTACATTGGCATTCAGGGACGGGCATTAAGCTGGTTTAAATCATACCTGTCCGATCGTTACCATTTCGTAGATTTTAATGGAGAGCTATCCAGGCTAATGCTAGTGAACTATGGCGTGCCACAAGGTTTAGTTCTAGAACCCCTGCTCTTCACAATATACATGCTTCCGTTAGGAAATATTATTAGAAGGCATGGAATTAGCTTCCATTGTTATGCTGATGATACCCAACTATATATCTCATCTAAACCAGGCGATACAGCTCAATTAACCTGGATAACTGAGTGTGTTAAGGAAATAAGAGATTGGATGACCCATAACTTTCTACTTTTAAATTCTGATAAGACAAAGATTTTGCTCATCGGCCCAAAAACTAGTATACAGAAGCACCAGCATCTCAACCTGCATTTAGACGGATGTTCTGTAACCACTAGTTCAACAGTAAAAGACCTGAGAGTTATTTTAGACAGCAACTTATCTTTTAAAAATCATATCAACCAAGTTACAAAAACAGCCTTCTTTCACCTTAGAAATATTTCTAAGCTAAGAAATATGTTGTCTATATCTGATGCAGAGAAGCTCGTCCATGCGTTTATGACCTCCAGAATAGACTACTGTTATGCGTTACTAGGTGGATGTCCTGCATCATTAATAAACAAGCTTCAGTTAGTTCAGAATGCGGCAGCAAGAGTTCTTACTAGGTCAAGAAAATATGACCACATAACCCCAATCTTATCGTCCCTACATTGGCTTCCGGTTAAGTTTCGAATAGACTACAAACCACTGCTACTCACTTATAAAGCACTAAATGGATTGGCCCCCATGTATCTCTCCAGTCTTTTAACACGCTACAATCCGTCACGCTCCCTGAGATCTCAAAACCCTGGGCTTCTAGTAGTTCCTAGAATAGCAAAGTCCACTAAAGGTGGTAGAGCATTTTCACATTTAGCTCCTAACCTCTGGAATAGTCTTCCTGACAGTGTTCGGGGCTCAGACACACTTACTCAGTTTAAGTGTAGATTAAAAACATATCTTTTTAGCAAAGCCGACACATAACATACGTCTCACATCATAACCTTGTGCTCCAGAACATCTGATCACATGCACATTATTAACTTGTGCTGTTAATATCATGAACAGCAGCTACGCTAATTCCTCTCCACTGCTTCTCTTTCTCCCCCCATCCCGAGGCTTCCTGAGGTTTGGCCAGCTCCAGTCACGTCCCACCTTGTGAAGATTATGGACTTTGAAGAAGTAGATGCCAACTCGCAAACATCCTGAACCATCTAAAGACGTACCAGTGCAAATTGGATCCCACTGCATGTGTGGAGTTTGACATTGGACCTCCTGGAGTGTTTAAAGGCTCTGGCATGGAGAAGCTGATGCTGGATCTGTGATGATCACAAATGTTGAGCTCAGTAGCTCCTACTTTTATACCAAAGACTGTTGAAAGAAATTTACTTATAATCTTATACTCCAGTGCTCATGTTAGTTCTCACTCTCCAGTGTTCTGTATTGTTGAAAGATTTATGATCAAACTCTTGATGTCAACCAAATGAGGATGGGTTCCCCTTTTGAGTCTGGTTCCTCTCAAGGTTTCTTCCTCATAACATCTAAGGGAGTTTTTCCTTGCCACAGTCACCATGGCTTGCTCATCAGGGATAAATGCACACCATTCACCTTGACTTTTGATTTCTGTAAAGCTGCTTTGAGACAATGTCTGTTGTGAAAAGCACTATATAAATAAACTTGAATTGACTACATAGCCATAGATTTTTGGCAAACTTATGCAGTACCAAAAAATCTGCGAGATAATATAGTCCCCTCACAGTGGAGTGAATCAGTGTCCCCAATTCTGCAAATAGGTAACATTACTAGGCACACCCAGATTACCTATGTTAATGACACCAAAAAGCCAGATAGCGCCCCTAACCTATACCAACAATGGTTAAGTGAGACCACTCAAAAAGTAACCAAAAATAACACTTGTTTAATATGTTACGAACAATCTGAAGCACCTCCTATAGTTAAACCTACTAGAGGCATTCGGGAATGTTTCACTATTCCTTACAATCAGTCCTACCTACGTAAATGTAAATGTAAATGTGACGGTCAGAAATTCCCACTATGTATACAAGCACTTGGATCTCACTCTGTAGGAAAATTATGTATAGATATCTTAAAGGCAGCGCAACCAATAATCCCCGTCAGACTAGATTGCAATGTAAATCTCTATGGTTGTGAGCCCATGCTACTCAAGTTTTTAAAAGTCCCCAGCCTTAGATGGGGCACTTTGCCCCTAGCGGATATTTTTGGTACTGCAGAGGACATAATGTCTGGCAGGTGTTGCCTAGACTCTGGGATGGCAGATGCATGCCAGTATTGTTAGATAGTGGCATTAGAGTAATTGCGTTGGACGATAATTGCCTGCCGGCAATATTAGACCCACAGCTAACACAAAAAGACACTGGCAAGATTTAAAGCCAACCACTATTGAAGTTCTTGATGCCCTTACGCATAAGGTAGACTGGAAGAAGTACCTACACATCAATAGAACTGATCTGACGTCGTCCATAATGCCATAGGGACCTGACCCTAAGATCTACATTGACTGGTCAGGATGCCCTGCCAGGTTCCTAGACAAACACTTTGCTATCGCTCGAGGCACAATGGCCGCCACAGCCATTTTTGCATTTTGCTTAATGCCCGCTAGATAAACTACATCTGGTATAACCAGCGGCGCTTTATTAACCACACAGTTGCAGCTTTGTGATTGTCTGAACAACTTGATGCCACCACACTTATGACGGTCCAAAATCGATTTGCTATAGACATTATGCGTGACCCCCAAGCAGGTGTTTGTGAACTGATTGGGACAGAGTGCTGTACTATCATTCCCTTCCATATTGGCCCTACTGGACCACTAATCTCTGTGCGGTAAGACTCGCGGTGGTGGCGTGTGTGTTTATATCAACACGGAATGGTGTAAGAACTCTGTGCTTGTTTCTCGCTACTGCTCATCGCTAGTGGAGTTTGTGACTGTTAGATGCAGACCTTTTTATTTACCACGGGAATTTACAACTGTTTACATCGTCGGAGTGTACATTCCACCCAGTGCTAATGCTAAGGAGGCACTGAGTGAACTCTACGGCGCTATTAGCGACCTGCAGAATGCTCACCCCGACGGATTGTTTATTATCGCCGGAGATTTCAACCATGCGAATCTCAAGACTGTGCTTCCTAAACTCCATCAGCATGTGGACTTTGCAACGAGAGGAGCGAACACGCTGGATCTTGCTTACACAAACATCCCCGGCGCGTATCGTGCGGAGCCCCGCCCCCATCTCGGATACTCAGACCACAGCTCTGTTATGTTGATCCCAGCATACAGACCGCTCGTCAGACGCTCTAAACCGGTTCTGAAACAGGTGAAAACCTGGCCAGAAGGAGCTACTTCTGCTCTTCAGGACTGTTTTGAGTGCACTGACTGGGACATGTTTAGAGAGGCTGCAACCTACGGCAATTCCATCAACTTGGAGGAGTACACATCATCAGTGACCTGCTACATCAGCAAGTGCGTTGATGATGTGACCATCTCCAAGACCATCACTACACGCTCCAACCAGAAACCGTGGATGACTGCAAATGTGCGTGCGCTGCTGAAACAAAGAGACTCTGCCTTCAGAACAGGGACAAGGTGGCCTTAAAAACAGCAAGGGCCAAACTGTCTCGTGCCATCAGAGAGGCGAAGCGCACGCACGCAAAGAAAATCCACAACCACTTTCAGGACAGTGGAGACACCCGGCGCATGTGGCAGGGCATCCAGGCGATCACGAATTACAAGACCACATCACCTGCTTGTGACCGTGACCCCTCCCTCCCAGATGTGCTGAACGACTTCTACGCCCGGTTCGAGGTGCAGAACAACGTGGTGGCGAGGAAGACAATCCCTCCTCCCACTGACCAGGTGCTCTGTCTAACCACAGCTGAAGTGAGGAAAACTCTATGCAGAGTTAACCCACGGAAGTCTGCTGGACCTGACAACATTCCTGGCAGAGTGCTCAGGGAATGCGCAGAACAGCTAGCAGATGTCCTCACTGACATCTTCAACATCTCCCTGAGCAGCAACGTTGTTCCCACGTGCCTCAAGACAACGACCATTGTTCCCGTGCCGAAGAAGTCTTCTGTCTCCTGCCTCAATGACTATCGTCCCGTCGCGCTCACACCCATCGTGATGAAGTGCTTCGAGAGGCTCGTCATGAGGCACATTAAGACACAGCTTCCACCCTCCCTGGACCCCATGCAGTTTGCGTATCGTCCAAACCGTTCCACGGACGATGCTATCTCCACAACCCTTCATCTGGCCCTCACCCACCTGGATAACAAGGACTCTTATGTGCGAATGCTGTTCATTGACTTCAGCTCAGCATTCAACACAATCATTCCTCAGCACTGATCGAGAAGTTGAACCTTCTGGGCCTGAACACCTCCCTCTGTAACTGGATCCTGGACTTCCTGACTGGGAGACCTCAGTCAGTCAGGATCGGGAACAGCATCTCCAGCACCACCACACTGAGCACTGGGGCCCCCCAGGGCTGTGTGCTCAGCCCACTGCTGTTCACTCTGCTGACTCACGACTGTGTAGCAATGCACAGCTCGAACCACATCATCAAGTTCGCTGATGACACGACCGTGGTGGGTCTAATCAGCAAGAACGACGAGTCAGCATATAGAGAAGAGGTGCAACGGCTAACTGCCTGGTGTGGAGCAAACAACCTGTCTCTGAACGTGGACAAAACGAAAGAGATGGTTGTGGACTTCAGGAGAGCACAGAGCGACCAATCTCCACTGATTATTGATGGATCCTCAGTGGAGATCGTCAAGAGCACCAAATTCCTTGGTGTTCATCTGGCAGACAACCTCACCTGGTCACTTAACACCAGCTCCATCACCAAGAAAGCCCAGCAGCGTCTATACTTTTTGAGAAGGCTGAGGAAAACCCACCTCCCTCCCCCCATCCTGTCCATGTTCTACAGAGGGACCATTGAGAGCATCTTGAGCAGCTGCATCACTGCCTGGTTTGGGAACTGCACCGTCTCGGACCGCAAGTCCCTACAGAGGATAGTGAGGACAGCTGAGAAGATCATCGGAGTCTCTCTCCCCTCTATCATGGACATTTACACTACACGCTGCATCCGCAAAGCACACAGCATTGTGGACGATCACACACACCCCTCACACACACTTTTTACACTTCTACCTTCAGGAAAACGGTTCCGAAGCATTCGGACCGCCACAACAAGACTGTGCAACAGTTTCTTCCCACAAGCCATCAGGCTTCTCAACACACAGAACTGAAACAGAACTCTCCCACACACACACACACACACACTCACTCAAATGTGTGTAACGAACTAAAAACATTTTTCCTGGACTTAACACCTAACACACTCATCTCAATTCATTCCACCACCATTCATTTATTTATTATTTATTATCCTTAACTGTACCACTCTCAACTGTTGTTTTTGCACATCTATCACTTTCACTGTATTCACTGTATTATACTGTTTACATACTGTTTACATGCTGTTTTTGCACCTTCGACTGCTGCTGTATTTTTTGCACTACACTGTTTACACTCACAACCCTATTTTATATTTTGTATAGTTTTTAGTTTT
This sequence comes from Silurus lanzhouensis, assembly GCA_039877035.1. Taxonomy (NCBI): domain Eukaryota; kingdom Metazoa; phylum Chordata; class Actinopteri; order Siluriformes; family Siluridae; genus Silurus; species Silurus lanzhouensis. The sequence continues at coordinate 46,055 of JBCEWE010002365.1, forward strand.
CTTGTACAGTACTGTATAATCTAGTATACAGTAGGTTTACTGGTCGGCGCTATATAGGGTTTTGTGTCTTGTCTTGTGTCGTCTGTCTGCACTGTCTGTCTGCACTGTTTGCACCAGGTTGCACTCGATGCACTTTATGTAACTTGTGTTTTAGCTTAATGTTGTTTTGTTTGTTTATTGTTTAGTGTAGCACCAGGGTTCTGGAGAAACGTTGTCTCATTTTTACTGTGTACTGTGTACCACTGTGTATAGTAGAAATTACAATAAAAGCCTCTTGACTTGAAACACCATCCTGGACAAACTGAAAAACATGCTATTCTTTACCAACTGGATGGCTGTATTGTTGCGAATGGGCACTATTTTAATTACTACCTTGATCATTATTGTCATTCTTGTTTGTTGCAGACTTCCACTGCTAAGAACTCTTATTGCTAAAACTGTACATTCTTTGTTTGGTCAATACATCATGTTACATAAGGAAGAGGACATGTTCTTACTAGAAACTTCAGTAGATGGAGGACACTGTAGGCGAGAAGAATATGACTCACATATGTAACCGAATCTGTATTAGTTTTTTGTTTTTGATTGTCCCCGTTTTCCCTATGCCCCCTACCCTCACGTTGTGATGTCATTATGCTTTAAGTGTTGTGTGCAGATCATGGCCGAGCCATTAGTTCCATACTCCCCGCACCAATTGTGTATTCCCACCTGTGCTATGCTACACTGCTGTCCTGGAGGATACGTCTTCGATTTTCGATCCAGACGTCCGATGTGCGCCGCTTGTTGCAACATGCAGGTTGATCTGGAAATTGCCAACTGTATTTGGTACGAACCAGTGCATCCACCGCCACCTCAGCAATGGGTAACATATTCACCTACAAACAACCAACTGCCCTGGGTACCATCTGAAGAGACGACGCGACAAATTCATCATATCCCCAAGCATGCCAACATGATTACCCACAATGGGGTATGGATCATCTCAGAAGAAGAAAAAGAGTACCTACTTTACCCTAAAGGTTTGACTCTTACAGTACATACCTATACAATGCAGCGATCTAGTACTGTTGCCGAAGCATACGGGTGTTACATAGCCCATGGGGTCCTGATATCCCGACACATTATCGAAACTGCCCAAAGTCGAGAATTCACCATTTCTCTTTGTGGCTACCCTTTGTGGACCACCATAAATGCCCACCGACGACAACAACTGCATAAACTAATACCCCCTCCACGATTCTTCTTGAGATGGAAGGACAAGGACTCTGATGTGTTTGTTCAAATGCGGGTATCTCCAGACCACCGCACACACACCTCCATACGACAGGCTCTTCATGATCAATCACGTATACGTCTCCCCCCTACCACGCTGGATACGCCGGTTCGCTAACCATCACCTGTCAGCCCGCTTGAGCACTTCAGGCATTACCGCCTCAATCACCGAGGAAACGCCCCCTCCCAACCAGCTGCACGGAAATGGCGTCTAATTTTCTGGCACTTATAAGGACGCCTGAATCCTCCAGAGAGTGCCAGATTGTCTTTAGGCTTGTCCTGATCACTCTCCAGCGTTTTCCCTGTTTTGTTTGTTTCTGACCTGTTTATTCTGTTCTCCGGTTTCCGGCTCGGCTCTGCTCTGCTCGCGCTGAACGTGCTCCGGTTTCCGGCTCGGCTCGGCTCGCGCTGAACGCGCTCCGGTTTCCGGCTCGGCTCTGCTCTGCTCACGCTGAACGCGCTCCGGTTTCCGGCTCGGCTCTGCTCTGCTCTGCTCTGCTCGCGTTGAATGCGCTCCGGTTTCCGGCTCGGCTCGGCTCTGCTCTGCTCTGCTCTGCTCTGCTCTGCTCTGCTCGTGTTGAACGCGCTCCGGTTTCCGGCTCGGCTCTGCTCGCGCTGAACGCGCGTTTCGGTTTACGGCTCGGCATCTTCACTCTCCGCGCGAATCGGCTTCCCGATTCAGCTCTGCACAGCCTTTCTCCTGCTCTGCTCTTTTTGCATCTGCCTTGGATCCTATAACCTAAACTTTCTGACATCACCATTGGTGGTGGACATAAAAACGTTCGTGAAAAACTTTCGTATCTTTAATGCTTAGCATTGTTATTCATATACATTGCAATTTCTGGACTATTTTCTATATATGTTGTCATGCAAAATTTTTAAAGTTATGAATATTTCTATTTAAAGTGACCTGGTGTTCACTATCACGCACAACGCGGGCAGAGTGGGACTTTTCCTCAAAATTGGTTATAGAGGTTTTTCGCCCACTTCTGGTACACCTATTTTTGAGAATGAGACATGCTTTGCAATCATAATACATAAAAGAGTTATAATGGGAAAATGATGTCGAGAACATTTAGAAAGCGTTTGGGTTGATAAAATACATTTTATGATTTTTTGTTTTATTCGACTATGGAGTCGCAAAGGGGGGAGATGTCGAGAAATTTAGCTAGTATAAGTTATAAAAATAAAGTAGAATACCAAAATAATAAAAACAAAATAAAGGTAGTTGTTACATGAGTATGATAGTGTGGCAGCGGGGGCGTGGCCGAGCGTCTTCCGCCACGGATGGCGGAGTGGGTTTAGTGCCAGCGACCGGAAACCGTGGAGAAGGCGGTGCAGCTAGCAGAGGACCCCCTAGCGGCATACACGGCGACGGGCGGGACTTCCGGGTCCTCCGCTGATCCTTTTCCATTGCTACTGCCTGGCTCTTCCCTCTCTCCCCCTATTCCCCTGCCCCGGAAACGGGGGCCATTTCCCTCGAAACCGGTGGCGCGGCCACGAGCCCCTCCCTCTTCTGTTTCCGCTTCCTCTCCCTCTGGATTCTCTGACAGATCTGTGCCTCTATCTCCACAGGTGTGTGAGGCAACTCGCGCGGGGGCAGAGCGGAAGCCTAGGCCGGTCTGTTTGCGCTGCGGGGAGCCGGGACATTTCCTGGACCAGTGTCCTGTCATAGATGTGGGCGTGTCGGTTCCCCGAGGCACCACAGGCTGCCCCCGATCAAGTGGGAACGTACCGCATACCGGTGAGTATCCAAGGGGGTACACACCAGGCGTTGCTGGACTCGGGCTGCGAACAGACCGCTATCCACCAAAGCCTGGTGCGGTGTGAGGTATTGGACGCAGCACGTCGGGTGAAGGTGAGGTGTGTGCACGGGGATGTTCACGAATATCCGGTGGTGGTCATTTCGTGCACTTTGGTGGAGAAAACCATAGAGTGGAGGCGGCGGTTAGTCCCCGCCTCCCCCATCCGCTGATTTTGGGCACGAACTGGCCCGCGTTTTCACGCTTACTTCTACCGAGTGACACGGGACGCGCGAACCGATGAAGTATCGACCCAGTTGCTGGTCCCAAAGAGCCGCAGGGAGCTTTCATGCGGCTCACCACAATCCGATGGCAGGCCACCTGGGCTGCACGAAAACGCTAGACCGTCTAACGGAGCGGTTTTACTGGCCAGGCATTCACGGCGATGTGCGCCGATAGTGTGCGGCATGCCGGGAATGCCAGCTGGTAAATCCGCCGGCCATCCCTAAAGCGCCGTTACGACCTCTGCCACTGATCGAGGTCCCGTTCGAGAGAATCGGTATGGACTTTATCGGTCCGTTAGAGCAAACTGCGCGCGGGCAGCGTTTCGCGTTGGTCATTGTGGATTATGCGTGCCTCTCCGCAGCGTCTCTGCGCACAGCGTTGCTGAAGCGCTTTTTCCCGTCATCTCCCGTGTCGGGATTTCGAAAGAGATCCTAACCGACCAGGGCACGGCGTTCATGTCGCGGACGCTCCGCAAACTGTACGAGCTGTTGGGCATTAAAGCGATTCGCACCAGCGTTTATCATCCGCAAACCGACGGTCTGGTGGAGCGCTGCGGCGTTTCTCACCGGGGGACAAAGTCCTCGTTCTGCTACCCATGTCGAGCTCTAAACTACTCGCCAAGTGGCAAGGACCTTTCGTGGTTACAC
>JBCEWE010002365.1:55000-232500 GCA_039877035.1 Silurus lanzhouensis
TTTCCGTGGTGGACATAGCTCTGTTCCAGGCCTTTGCTGGGGACATCGCTCTGCTCCAGTCCTCCGTGATGGGCGTCGCTCTGCTCCAGTCCTCTGTGGTGGGCGTCACTCCGCTCCAGACCTCCACAGTGGGCCTCGCTCCACCCCTGATCACCGTTGAGGGCGTTGCTCAGCCTCTGGTCTCCGCTGCGGGCGCTGCTTGTTCCCTGTTCTCCACCAGGAGCGTCTCTCTGCCTCCGGTCTCCACTGAGGGCGTCGCCCTTCCTCTGGTTTTTGCTGAGGACATCACTCAGTCTCCGGTCTTTGATAAGGGCTTCTACATTGTTCTGTTCTACATTGTTGATACTTTTGTAAGTAATCAAAAAAGTAACTGAGTTACTTTTTGAATGAAGTTACTATTTTTTAGTAACTAGCACAACACTGGTCGTGAGTGTATATCTGTGTACCACTTCTATATTAAACATACAGAGACTTATACTCCGGCTTTATCTGTTCATCGCTGCATGACAGTTATAAGGTGCAATAAGTGATTGAAAAACAAAAAGGTGACGACACGACACCATGTTTTGCCTAAAATATGGCTTAAAAAAAAAAATGTAAAATTAAATATTACTTTTTATATTCATTAGCATAATTTCATCAAAACCGTTAAAAGGTGCAATAAGTGATTAAAAAAAAAGTGGCATGACAAATCGTGTTTTGATAAAAATATCACTTTTTGTTCACAAAAAAAAATTGTTATGAAAATATACATTTTTATCATTTTCATTACAATATAAATGTTTATATTCATTAGCTAATTTAATTAAAAACTTTTAAAATGCATTAAGTGTACAAAAACCAAAAAGGTGCTATGACATCATTTTAAACATTTTTTAAAAGTTTACTTGAATTTTCATGTCATTTGGCAGAATTTCGTAAATACACGTTAAGGTTAAGGTGCATTAAGTTAACAAAAAAAACTAAAAAGTGAGTCTCATAAATTTGACATTTTATAAAAAAAAAAAAAAAAGATTATGAAAATATTAATTTTTATATTCTTAAGCATCATTTAATGAAAAAAACAATTAGAGGTGCAATAAGTAAATGAAAAACAAAAAAATTACCCGACAAATAATGTTTTGACAAAAATGTGATTTTTTCCGGAATAAATATTATAGTTATGAAAATATGAATTTTCATATTCATAAGAATAATTTAATTAAAAAAAATGTTAAAACAGTCAATAAGTGAACGAAAAATGAAAAGGTTCATAAAAAAATCATGTTTTGACTAAAATATGACTTTTTTTCATAAAAGACAAATGATAGTTAAAAATATGAATTTTAATGTTTAATGCCTAATTCGAAGAGTGGAAAGTCGGTTGGACCAGATGACATACCGGTAGAAGCGTGGAGATGTTTAGGAGAGATGGCAGTGGAGTTTTTGACCAGATTGTTTAACAGGATTTTGGAAGGTGAGAAGATGCCTGAGGAATGGAGAAGAAGTGTGCTGGTACCAATCTTTAAGCATAAAGGAGATGTGCAGACCTGCAGTAACTACAGGGGTATTAAGTTGATCAGTCACACCATGAAGTTATGGGAAAGAGTAGTGGAAGCCAGGCTGAGAGAAGAGGTGACCATCTGTGAGCAACAGTATGGTTTCATGCCGAGGAAGAGCACCACAGATGCCTTATTTGCTTTGAGAATGTTGATAGAGAAGTATAGAGAAGGACAGAAGGAATTGCATTGTGTATTTGTGGATTTAGAGAAGGCGTACGACAGGGTGCCAAGAGAGGAGTTGTGGTATTGTATGAGGAAGTCAGGTGTGTCAGAGAAGTATGTGAGGGTGGTGCAGGACATGTATGAGGACAGTGTGACGGCAGTGAAGTGTGCAGTAGGTACGACAGACTGGTTTAGAGTGAAGGTTGGACTGCATCAAGGATCGGCCCTGAGCCCTTTCCTGTTTGCAGTGGTGATGGACAGGTTGACGGACGAGGTCAGACAGGAGTCTCCCTGGACTATGATGTTTGCGGATGATATTGTGATTTGTTGTGAGAGTAGAGAGCAGGTTGAGAAGAGCCTGGAGAGGTGGAGATATGCGCTGGAGAGAAGGGGAATGAAACTCAGTAGGAGTAAGACAGAATACATGTGTGTGAATGAGAGGGAGGGCAGTGGAGTGGTCCGGTTGCAGGGAGAAGAGCTTCAGAAGGTGGAGGAATTCAGGTACCTGGGGTCAACAGTGCAAAGTAATGGAGAGTGTGTTAGAGAAGTGAAGAAAAGAGTGCAGGCAGGGTGGAGTGGGTGGAGAAGAGTGACAGGAGTGATTTGTGATAGTAGGGTATCTGCAAAATTGAAAGGGAAGGTTTATAGGACTGTGGTGAGACCTGCGATGTTGTATGGTTTAGAGACAGTGGCATTGAGTAAAAGACAGGAGGTGGAGCTGGAGGTAGCAGAGCTGAAGATGTTGAGGTTTTCGTTGGGAGTGACGAGGATGGATAAGATTAGAAATGAGTTTATTAGAGGGACAGCGCATGTAGGATGTTTTGGTGACAAGGTGAGGGAGGCGAGATTGAGATGGTTTGGACATGTGCAGAGGAGGGACATGAATTATATTGGTAGAAGAATGCTGAGGATGGAGCCACCAGGTAGGAGGAAAAGAGGAAGGCCAAGAAGGAGGTTCATGGATGTGGTGAGGGAAGACATGCAGGTGGTTGGTGTGGGAGAGGCAGATGTAGAGGACAGGGTGGTATGGAGACGGATGATCCGCTGTGGCGACCCCTAATGGGAGCAGCCGAAAGAAGAAGAAGAAGAAGAAGAATGCCTAATTCATGAAAAAGATTTTTCAAAAGTGCATTGAGTTAATGAAAAACGAAAAAGTGATATTACAAATGTTTTAGCAACATTTTTCAAATAAAAACATAATGAAAATATAAATGTTTATATTAATTTGCATAATTTGATCAAAAACGTGGAATAAGAGAACGAAAAAGTTGACATGGCAAATACAATTTTAGCCAAAATATGACTGTTTTTTATAAAAAAATATGATAATTATGAAAATATAAATTTTATAATCATTAGCACAATTTCAATACTAACCAATTAAAAATGTAATTAGGGAACAAATAACGAAAATGTGGCATGAAAATCATGTTTTGACAAAACATTCTTTTTTGTTCATAAAGAATAGTTATAATGAAAATATGAATTTTCATAAATTTTATTACGATAAAAAAATTTTTAATCATTAGCTAATTTCATAAAGAATATGATTAAGTATGCAATAAGTGACCGAAAAACGAAAAGGTGCTATTATAAATCATGATTTGCCTAAAATATCATTTAAAAAATTACATGAATTTTCATTTTATTAAGCAGAATTTCATAAATACATGTTAAAAGGTGCAATAAGTTAACAAAAAAATTAAAGTGAGCGAAACAATTGTTTTTTACATAAATTTGACTTTTTATTTAAAAAATTATAATTATGAAAATATTAATGTTTATATTCATTAGCATAATTTTATGAATGACTGGTAAAAAATGCAATACGTTAATTAATCATTTTTTGACAACAAAATTACTTTTATTTAAAAAATAACAGTTATTGCTAAAATATGAATTGTCAAATTCTTAAGCATAATTTCATTAAAAACCATTAAAAAGTGAAAAAGGGTAACGAAAACAATGATAAGACAAATCAAGCTTTGGCAAATAAATGACTTTTTTCATAGAAATTTAATATTTATTATAAAAATAATTTTTTTTATATTCATTAGCAGAACGTCATGAATTGTTAAAAAGTGCAAAAAGTGAACAATGACATTTGTTTTGACAAAAAAAAGTTTTTTTTTAATAAAAAAGATTTTATACATTTAATTTTTTTTTTTTTTAAGCCTAATTTCATGAAAAACAGTTCAAGGTTGCACTATGTTAACGAAAAATAAAAATGTGCAATGACAAATCATGTTTTGGCAAAAATATGACTTATGATAAAAATAATTTAAATACTTATGAAAATATTTACATTTATGAAAAAAAAAAACAAGCCATTAGGGTTGCACAATCCAGTGCACTCTTGTGCCGGTCCCAAGCCTGGATAATTCAGGAGGCTTGCGTTAGGAAGGGCATCCAGCATAAAAAGTGCCAAATCAAAAATGCAGGAGTGAATTTCATACCAATACTTGACTTGACTTGACTTGAGATCGGTCGTGGCCCGGGTTACCAATGACCGGCACAGCTATTGTTAGCAAACAGGGTACTGGTGAAAATTGGGCTACTGTTGGCCGAAGGAGAAGAAGGAGAGTAGGAAGAAGTCTACAGAGACAGCAAGGAAAGGAGAAGTGAAGGAGAGTGGAGGTTAGAGTGGGTTATTTTAATGTTGTTACTATGACTGCAAAAGGGAGAAAGGTAGCTGATATGATGGAGGGGAGAAAGGTAGATATGTTGTTCATGAGACCAAGTGGAAAGGGAGTAAGGCTAGGAACATTGGAGGTGGCTTTAAACTGTTCTATCATAGTGTGGATGGAAAGAGAATGGTGTAGGGGTGATCCTAAAGAAAGCGTACATTCAAGAGTGTTGTGGAGGTGAAGAGAGTTTCTGATAGGGTGATGAACGTGAAGCTGGAAGTTGAAGGGGTAATAAGAAATGTCATCAGTGCCTATGCTCCACAAGTGGGTTGTTAGATGGAGGAGAAGCAAAAATTCTGGAGTGAGTTATATGAAGTGGTAGAAGGTGTACCTAGGAATGAACTATTGGTGATTGGGGCAGACTTTAATGGGCATGTACTGTAAGTGAAGGGAACAGAGGTGGTGAGAAGGTGAAGGGTAGGTATGGCCTTAAGGAGAGGAATGTGGAAGGGCAGATGGTGGTATATTTTGCTAAAAGGATAGAAATGTCAGTGGTAAATACTTGTTTTAAGAAGGAGGCACATAGAGTGACATAAGAGTGGAGGAAGGTGGACTATGTTCATTGTAGGAGATGCAACCTGAAGGAGATTGGAGACGGTAAGGATGTTAGCAGGGGACAGTGTAGCTAGACAGCATCATGAGATGCAGCGAGATGCGAGATAGAGTTTTTACCAGATTGTTCAACAAGATTTTGGAAGGTGAGAGGATGCCTGAGGAATGGAGAAGGAGTGTGCTGGTACCAATCTTGTGCAGACCTGCAGTAACCACAGGGGAAGAAAATTGATCAGTTACACCATTAAGATATGGGAAAGAGTAGTGGAAGCCAGGCTGAGAGATGAGGTGACCATCTGTGAACAACAGTATGGTTTCATGCCGAGGAAGAGCACCACAGATGAATTATTTGCTTTAAAAATGTTGATGGAGAAGTATAGGGAAGGTCAGAAGGAGTTGCACTGTGTGTTTGTGGATTTAAAGAAAGAGTAAGACAGGGTGCTGAGACAGGAGTTGTGGTATTGTATGAGGAAGTCAGGTGTGTCAGAGAAGAATGTGGGGGTGGTGCAGGACGAGGTCAGACAGGAGTCTCTGTGGACTATGATTGCGGATGATATTGTAATTTGTGGTGAGATTAGGGAGCAGGTTGAGAAGAGCCTGGAGAGGTGGAGGTGAAGAGGAATGTAACTCAGTGGGAGTAAGACAGAGTACATGTGTGTGAATGAGAGGTAGGGCAGTGGAGTGGTGTGGTTGCAGGGAGAAGAGGTGGAGATGGTGGATGAGTTCAGGTGCCTGGGGTCAATAGTGCAAAGTAATGGCGAGTGTGTTAGAGAAGCAAAGAAAAGAGCCCAGGCAGGGTGGAGTGGGTTGAGAAGAGTGGCAGGAGTTATTTGTGATATAAGTTTATCTGCAAAAAGTGAAAGGGAAAGTTTATAGGACTGTGTTGAGACCTGCTATGTTGAAATGTTCAGAGACAGTGGCATTTACTAAAAGACAGGAGGTGGAGCTGGAGGTAGCAGAGCTGAAAATGTTGAGGTTTTCATTGGGAGTGACAAAGATGGACAGGATTTGAAACTAGTTTATTAGAGGGACAGCACACATAGGACGTTTTAGAGACAAAGTTAGAGTGGTACAATTGAGATGGTTTGGACATGTGCAGAAGAGGGACATTAGCTATATCGGTAGGAGAATGCTGAGGATGGAGCCACCAGGGGGGAGGAAAAGAGGAAGGCCAAGGAGGAGGTTTATGGATGTGGTGAGGGAAGACATGCAGGTAGTTGGTTCGAAAAGGCAGATGTAGAGGACAGGGGGGTATGGAGACGGATGATCCGCTGTGGCGACCCCACGCATACATGAGCCAAAATTTCAGGATCAACACTCTCTGAACTGTCAGTTGTTGTTAAATTGAACTCAAACATGTTTAATTTGTTGGCTTTGTTTAATTTGCATTACTTTAAGTAACTTTATCGTAAAGTGCACCTGTTTAAGTTAAGGAAAAAAAAAATTCCGAAATCATTGTCTTTGTAATGTAGTGAAGTTTTCTTGCATTTTAAACTTGTCTCTAACGACTGATTTCAAATCTGCACAGGTATCTGAATATTCAGAAGGCAGCTGAAGCTTGTGAATGAAATGTTCATCAAGGATCACCCGTAATTGTGCCGAGTGAGCCATCTCCTTTTTCAAAAATGACAGTTAAATTAATTATCAATTTAGAGAACAGACATGCATTTGAATTAAGCCGTCATTTTAGTGTTTACTAAAAGGTTGCAATGTTTGGTAAAAAGATAAATAAAATTATGGTGATCAATAAAAGCCTTTTATGCCCAAATTACTTACCTAGAATTGTATGGAAATTAAATGTTTCAAAATAACCATACACTTTCCCTTAACCACATATGCGGCTAATGGCACACAACCATTTAGGTTGTGCTGAAAAAGTACTTAAAAGTTCAAAATACCTGCACTATTTACAAGTGCACATTGTACCAGGACTCTCTGATTTTGTGCAAATACACCAGAGAGTCCTCCAGTGGAACCATAAGGCAGAACCATACCTACACAGTATTTTGTTTAAAAACAGAATACCATGTTGGCCAACAGAACTGACATTTTATTTGAGAATTTGCCTTCAAACTGCCTTCTGTACAGCATTGTGTAGCAAATCCAGCTGGACATTGGTAACATGCAATACAGATATAGCCAGTTTTGAAGACTAAATCATGGGAATGAAAAGCCATCAACAACTGCTGCTTTGCTGCAAGGGACAGCAACATTTTTCAAAAAGATTTGGTGTGCTGCACAACACGTTTATAAAAACTGTGCTTTGTCTTGAAGCGCATGGTACATAAAGCCACCAAAGAAAACACCAACCAATCCGTGTTTGTGCCCAGATATTTTGATGTCAAGGTAAGAAATGGACTCCTTTGTATGGATTCCAATGAACTTGTGCAACTATCAATTCCTCGATTTCTTTAAGGTCCATAACAATTAACCAGGTAGGTTCATCAACTGGAATTTATAGACCTATAAAAAATAGAAGATCTGAGCAGGGCCCAGTTTTCATGGGCATTTCCCCTAATACTCTTCTGAGTTCCAAAGAACAGAGGTACTGACTTTGGACTGTTGGTCTTGTTTGTCTATTTAATTGAGAAATGTTGGATGGCAACATTTATTTCACTTACTGTCACATTTCTTTCGAATGAAAACATCCAAGCACAAGGCCAGTTCCACAGGAACAATCCCTTCAAAAACATTGTGCAGAAGATCAGGTGGGTATCCAGATAGAACATGAAAATAACTTGACACATTTTCTTTTGACACAAAATGAATGGACAATGATCGGATCTTGTAGTACTGACTAAATATGTTCCTCATTTGTCCTTCTTTGAAATGCTCCTGTGCGCAATTCTTTTGATATAAAATCTGAACGGTAGCCAAAGCAAAACCTGCATGCGCAATTCTTTTGATATAAAATCTGAATGGTGGCCAAGGAAAAACCTTCATGGGTATAGTCCAGAAATATTTTAGACAAATGAATGACCACTATTAGCATCTAATTCTAAATTGAAGTGATCTGTGTCGATCAGTCATGCTGTAATCTATAATGTTTGAGTAGGTCTGCTTTTTTGGAGAAAACTGAGATGATTATTTGATGGTAAATAGACAATTAAATGTGTAAATACAGAACAATAAAATATATATTGTAAATTGTTACCTGCAAGAGCTTTGTACAGTGTCCTAAAGTCCTGGTTTAGTTTTTGCTGTTGCATGGAAAGATGGACATTAATAAGAAAAGAATTTAACAAAAACAATAATATTAAACAACAGGAAATGGTGAGAGAGAAAAGCATTACTGTCTCTAACATCGCGCATTTGCATAAAAAAATATGTTGCATGCACGTTTACAAAAAAAAACCCTCACGCATGTATTTGTATTTAATATTTGTGCATTAGTGTAAACGCGAACTTGAAGCAATTATTATGCACAGTTGAAACAAAGCACACACATATACTTTTAAAATAACCAAAGATACATATTATAAATTACCAAAGCAAACATAGTTGATGTGAGCTATACATAAAATTTGCACATAATATAAAAAATGCATATAAAATAAACTAATGTAAACGTACATTGGATGGATGAATAAATACTCTTGCAAACGTACTATAGGTGTATATATTTATTATAAAATACTCCTGCAAACATACAATGGATCAACTGATGGATATATTTCTAAAATAAACTCTTGCAAATGTACAATTGACCGAAGGATAAATTATATAAAATATACTCTTGCAATCGGATGGATCGATTGACTGATGTATATTAATAAAATATAATCGTATGTACATACAATGGATGTTTAGACACATTTAATAAAATTCAATAGATGAAATTTTAATCCACTTGTAAACTTTCAAGTCAGACAATATGACATTAAATAAACTAATGTTAAACAATGTTTAATGGACAATGTCTTTTTTTACATAGTTAATATTAAGACTTAAATAAAATTTTACAATATAAAATAAAAAGTTATAAAATAAAGATTCGGAATAAGAAATTTGGAAATATGTACGCTTTTCAGTAATGTCTTGCAAACTAAAGTGTCTTTTTTTTTTTTTTTTATATATTAGAGTAGGTATTTTTTTCAAGAAATCCTTCCAAACAACTTTTGGTAATGTAGGTGCTGTCATGGAACAGCAGACGGCAAAAGAATGTGTAGTTAATTTATCTTTGAAGAGAACAAACATAGGAGTTTTGGAAAATAGTGTGCAGGAAATAATAAACTTAGCTGTAGCAAGCTTCACAAGAAGCGTAACGAGAAGCACAGGATCAGTAGGGAGTCCGGATGATCTAGGGTAGGTAAACGGAAGTTCTTTTAAAAGAGATGGATTAAGTGAAAACAGGTGCAGGTGATTAATAGGAGGAAGAGGCTGAGCGAGAGTTTTGAGTGTTAAAGGGGGGGCGTGGCTGGTGGTTCTCTGACATAACCCCCTTCTCCAGGAGGGTGCACAGAGGTCAGGGTCAGACAGTTCTGGCACGGTTGGCTCCACTTGATTATGTTACATGGGCTCCAGGAGAACCTAGGGGAGAGCCAGGGACACCTGAGAATGATGCTGGTGGTGGAGTTTTCTAGGACCAGAAATCGTATCTCCTCTTAATAAAACAATCCTACTTGTAGGGTGAGTACAGTATTTCACCCAGCCACGTCCTAAATGCCTCCCCTGGATCATTTGTATGGTGAGCTCCCGAGCCCCTCTCTCACAGGCCAGCTAGAGGTGCTATAGGCATTCTTGGAATATGAAATTTCCCAAGAAGTCTAAATCTACAAGGGCCGACACTAGAAGTGATAACGTGGGGGTGATTTTGACAGGTGGGTTATCTCAGAGGTGAGGTTTACGGTCCTCACCACTGGAAATGGGGTCTTTATATGGAGCACTGGCGTATAAAGTGACCAGGATCATAACAATATATGCATGCCCCAGCCTCGAGGCAGCACTCTCTCTCTCTCCTCGATAGCCGTTGGGTACCGATCTGCATGGGTTCCGGTTCTGGGATGGAAGAGACGGTGGGGTGGAGTGATGGTTCAGCCTCTCATGATTGACAGACGGCCAGCCGCTGGAAGATGCGTAAAGCTTGCTGGATGAATGCCTCTAGGCCCAGTGCGTCATCATATATTGCCATAGCCATCTTGATGTTCTGGTTTAGCCCCTGACAATATGTCATGTAGGGCCGCCATTCCAGCCGCTAATGGCAGCCAGCATGCGGAATTAGACGCTATACTCCATTAGCAAGGAAGACCCTTGGCGGAGATTAAACAATTGGTCGGTTGTAGTGAGTGCCGTAGTGGCTACATTGAACACCTCAGTGAAGTGACTGGTAAAATTAGAGTACAAGGTGGTAATGGCACTATTGGCATTCCATATCGCTCTAGCCCATGACCATAGTGGTTTTCTGACAGGTGCCAATGAATTATAGTTTTGGAAACTAACATTTGCAATTCCTAAACTTTGATCTTTGAAGATGTTTTTGGCCACTGAAACCATCCTCTTCTCAGTGTTGAGACAATCTAGTCGTCCTCTTTTTTCAGAAAACTTAACTTATTTACTTAATTATTGCCCTGGTGGTGGAAATGGGCATTTTATTTTTTTGCTAGTTTCTTATAGTCACTTTCTCTTTTGTGTTATCTCATAGTTGAACAATTTTCTGTTCTGAGTCACCTATTTGATGAATGGGAATAAACGTAAAAAATATTTGACTATATGAGTTCTTAGGATGCCACTAATTGCGTATATACACTGTAAAAAATAAAGTTGAGTTAACTTAAAAAAATTGGTAAATTTGCTGCAAAGCAATTTTGAGTTTACTCAACTTCCATGGTTAAAGTTATGCCAAATCATTGTAGAAAGTGGATTGAAACTGCTATCTTAAGTTAGGTATACCTTCCTCAGGAAGTTCATCTAACCTTCCTCAGTAGGTACATCTAACTAGTCATCATGAGTTTGTTTAAATTTAAAAAGGGGGTTGAGTGAACTTTAAAAAACGAGTAGGGAGAACTACAGACCTGAAGTTCAGTAAACTCAAAAAAGCTTTGCAGCAAATTTACTAAATTTTTTAAGTTGGTTCAACTTAAATTTCTTCTTTTAATTTACAGCTTTAAATGTTTCATTCAAACTTCTTTCACAAATTCCTGTTTGGCACAGGAATTTCACATTAAAAATCAAACAGAGATATTGCAAACCATACTGTAAACACAATGAAAAAAAACATTTTTTTAGAGAAAAAATTGTATTTTACAATTTTGACAAGCGACACATTTCCTGTCAACATGAACTGCAAAAATTGGATTCAGATAGTTTTTTCTCTAGTCATCAAAATATAATAAATAATTGAAAATAAAATATATATATATAACATTTAAATAAAATAAAAGGCAAAAAATGCAATCTTGTAATGCCTTTAAAGTGCTGGAGTAAAATAAATAATTCTCAAAGTGCCAGAATAATCTTAAAATGCTCCAAAAATAAACAAGCAGAGTTTCAACACATTCGTTAGAGCAATGAAGTATTAACTGTTATAAACAAAACTTGAAAGTCATTAAACCTTACATTAAAACTCAAAACTGACTTTGGCATATGTTGTACTGTTATACAGCTACTAAACATACAGGAACAAATCAGTACTTGCACTTTTGATCAGCCATATGTACTGCAGCTACTTCAACTTTACCAATTTGTTTTGAATCACTGGACTCTTGCAGAGCACTGGGGGTCAAGGCCAATAAACACTTTCTGAATAGTTTCAAAAGTGTATTTTAGTTCTTCAGGATAGCTAATGATTTTGATAGCATAAATCAAGTCAAATAGGAGAGCAACAGCTGTAGGGAAGTCTTGCACATTATCCAGCACAACTTGCTCCTCTAAAACCACAGACAGGCACCTTACATTTGGGTTTGAATGTCATCTTCAACGACAGTTAAGACCCCCTTCTTCATCCCTTTTGTGTGAGTGTCTTCTGGGTCTGTGTCCTGCAGTAAAAATCAGCATAAACACAGAATCAAAACCCATTTTTAATTGATTGAGTTCTGCTGGACCACAAAGAGATTTTTATATTGTTTGAGATAGGTCACTCAAAATCACACATGCCACAATTTTCCATTGTGTTTGCTTGGATATTCACCATGTTGCCAAAAGTATTGGGACACCCCCTTCAAATGAACAGGTTTGACTACTTTAGTAATTTCCATAAGTACAAATCTTAATGTTTAAGCATATGATGAGATTCGATGGAATTGTGTGCATCTAATTTTATAGCAACAGTTTGGACAGGACCCTTTTCTATTCTAAAATAGCAATGCCACTGTGTATGAAAAGGTTCAAAAAAGAAATTACTGATTCAGTCAGTGTGGAAGAACTTGACTGGTCTGCAGAAAGTAATGGCTTAATCCCAGATGAACATCTCTGGTGGGACTCATATGCAGACATTGAGCCAAAAAAGAATCACCAAACACTAATGACTTCTACTTACACTATATGGACAAAAGTATTGGGACACACCCTTCATTCGAACAGAAAAAGGCACTTCCAAAACTGTGGTAACAAAGATAAAAACAGAATTCATGTATTTACAAATTGTATTTCCATTTCTGTTGCAACAGAGATGGAAATACAATTTGTAAATACATGAATTATGTTCCAACAGTTTTGAAAGTGTATAAAATGACTACCCATATGTATAAGTCATTGGTGTTTGGTTTAAGTTTTTGGCTCAAGCTCTACATTTAAAGTGACATCAAAGGTGTTCAGCTGAGATTAGGACTTGGCTTCATGCAGACCAGTCAAGTTCTTCCACACTGAATAAATCAATAATTTCCTTTTGAACCTTGCCTTATACACAGAGGCATTTTCATGTTAGAAAAGAAAACTTTTGGCAATATAGTGTAACACTTAAATTGTGGTGTCAGACTCATTACTGATAAGTAATCAACTAGGATTATTTAATAAATACATTTTTGCCAACACTTTGCCTATGCCATTCTACTCTTTCCCCTGACGTTTGGCTTATAGAACAGTTATCAGATTACTTTTTGGACACCAGACAAAACTGTTTTCTCTTTACAGGATCTGGATATTACCTCAGGTATAGGATAACATGCCTATAACAGACTGATAGCACACTTACCAGGCAAGACTTTAAGAAGTTTCCAGACGTTTCCCCTCATAAACAAAGGTAGACTTTTGAGAGCTGTAGGTTTATTTTGAGCAGCACACCAGAAGCCTGAAAGACACAGAAAATGTTAAAATCTTCAGATTTATGCTTCTGAGATATGTGGCTACTAAAAGTTGAATGGACATTGGTTGTCAACTCACAATCTTTAAAAGGACAACTGACTGCGTCATGCCTCCTCAAAGGATTACAACTGGGATGGCTGACAAACATCTTTAAAATCACATAACTCACATGAAAAATTACATCTTGTCAAATGTGTTTTTAACACACCTAAAGTTTTAAAAGTGAGTATACAGTCAGTATACACGCAAGGATGCTGCCGGGATCACCCTCGATAGTGCTGATAGAGCCTGTAGTGTTTCAAAAGGACCTCTCTGCTACTGTGTGCAAATGTGCATTCCAAACCTATAAAAAGAAAAACAAACACAGTTTGACATGTGCAGTAATACATTCCATCTAAATTGACATAAATTGTTTAAAACACAACATAAATAATACATACAAAAAATTTGAATATACAATGAATCACATTCAAAGCAAAATAATAATGCCAAATTACATTGAACTAGTTAAATGGTGCTAAGAAGTGCTATGCTAAAAAACACTAAGCTCCTGAAATACTAGACATTTGCTGATAATTCATGATATATTTTCTGTATTTTAGACTGGATGTTATGTAAAGCATGTTATGTTTTACGTCTAAGATCAGAAATAACCACACGATTAACAAGGTTAAGAATACCCTATAACTTACTGAAATGTAAAATGCTGTTTTTCCCCACTTTTTAATAATACTAACGACTTTCCTTGTTGATTGTGTAAGGGTCTTCAGTCAGGTAGATCGCATTTTTCCTGTAAGTAGTGCTCTGTTTCATGGCGTAGCTGGATGATCAATAATCACGTGTTTAGCATTAACGTTAGCCAAAACTGATTTACAGAGAGCAAAACGTAGCCGGTAAAATGGAACTGACCAGCTGGCAGAGGATTCTGTCTGGTCTGAAAGCCTCCCTCTAACGCAAATCAAGCAAAGATTTATCCATAAAGAAAGATTCATTCTCAATTTAGCATTTGTAATTAGCATTAGGCATATGACTGTTTCTTATGTCTTTCGTATGCTTCTCTTATTGACTTAAATACTAGAGATTCTATTAACTCCATCCACAACGCACAATCCATTAAAATACAGTTTATTGTAATAACTATAACTTATACAAAAATCGTGTATTTTAAAACATTTTACTCAAATTTTGCAAAGTGAACTGAACATGACCTTCAAATGAAGCACGCTAACTGTCTGAGCTCATTGCAAAATATCATTACATTCCTTAAAATAGTCTTTCCAAAAACAACGTTACATTTTACGTTAAGCATTTGTGTAATTTATTTAGGTTATTTTCGATAATAAAACTTAAAGAAAGCTTACCTGAATCAGAGAACATCCAGCCCCTTCTAAAATGCAGTTGATGAGGGGAAACCCTGTGCACAATGCTAGGGAAACAGACTGCGCATGTGCAATAACAGGAAGTGAATCGCTTGAATGAAGAAATCAAAATGTTACGTTTTCCCAACTTAATTGTTTATTTTTATTGGACAAAATAGTAGTAAACATGCAGTTAAATCTTTTTTATAAGTAAACTCAACACTGTGCTCAAAAAATATGTCCACCTAACTTATAATTTTAAATTGAGTTAACAATTTGCAAGTTGGATTTTTTACAGTGTACAGTATTATGCAAAAGTTTTCGGCACTTGTGAAAAAAAGCTGTGAATTAGAATGCTTTAAAAAATAGAAACTGGGGTTAGTCTGGTTCTCTCTCTCTCTCTCGGTGTGTGTGTGTGCGCGCGCGCGCGTATGTGCGTGTAATGGACTAGTCTTATGTGTATATAAGCTCCCCATGTTTGTGGTTTCAGAAAGGTTTTTTTTTCCTCAGTTTGTTAATTTGTTTGATTATTGTTAAGTTTGGTTCTGTTTAGTTGACTCTTTTTTTTTTTTTAAACATGCCCAGACCTGTCTTTATCTTCTTTTAGTCCCCAAGTAATTGAATTTGTAAACTTTATTTTTAATCCATTATTTTTGTTAGGAAATCCTGCGTTCCTGGACTTTGGCCGTGTGGTCCCACATAATATATATAAAACAAGCAGGTTTCAACTGTTCAAACTGTTTAGACATCTAGGGGAAGTTTATTCCACTACCTCTGGGCCAGAAAAGAGAAGAGTGTAGATGTATACTTACCTTTTATCTTGAGAGATTGTGGGCTCAGAAGAGCAGTGCTATACGATCTCAGGCAGTGTGGTGCAGTGAAAGGAATGATGAGATATTTGAGACTGCTGGTCCAATTTTAGCTTTTGTAGGCAAACATCAGTGTTTCAAATTTGATATGTGCAGTAACTGGAATATAGGGGAGGAAGCACAGCAATGGATGAGATTTTAGGCAGGTTGAAAACAAGTTACACAACTGTGTTTGGGATATTGAATGTGACTACTCTTTTGCGGAAAAACTGCATCAATTGTTCTAGGTACACTTGCACACAGTTTTTGAAGGGACTCAGCTGTTAGATTGTTCCAAAGACCTTGGAGAACTAACAATAGATCTTTAGAGAATGTAGGCTGCCTTTAATCCTTCTCTCTCACCATGTAATCGTAGACAGACTCAATGATGTTGAGATCAGGACTCTGTGGGGTCCAACACTATTACTTCCCAGACTCCTTGTTGTTCTCCACAGTGAAGAGAGTTTTTAATGTCATTGGATATATGTTTGGGGTCGTTATTGTAAAGTAATGCGACTGACACACAGCTTCAATAACAAATACATGACAATACATTACAGTTATCATGCTGCAGAATAAATTAGCGGCCAGTCAGACATGCTACTGAACAATGGATAAGTATCTGCCAGTATTTCTCAAAATTCTGCATTAATTCTGACCAATTCTTTAATATAGCGGTAAAACTGTTTAATTAACAGTTATTCTGGCATTATATAATTGTTTGTGGACTTATCCTAGTTATGTGTTATCCTTTACTGCCCAACGTCTGCCGAATATCTTCTCTCCAGGTAGATATACAGCATTCCGAATCAGTAATCACTAACCAGTAATTAGATCTTTGCCTTCGCATAATTTAGGCCAACACACAGGAAGGCCGGCGGCAGCAGTGGGCAAGGGTAGGCTTAGCCTGCCCAAATTTGTATCTTGCCCACACAGTCAAAATGTTATTTTATTATTTTTAGCCAAAGGGAAAAATAACAGAAAAATACCAGCATGATTTCTAACTTCTGATTTGGTGGTAGCCTGCAGCCAATGAACAATGATCTGTCTCTAACAGTCCTACCCAAAGCCCCGCCCCAGAGGCACAGAATAGATTTTTTTTCCATCAGAAGTTCATTTTCACAACTTTCCTCACACTACTTCCAGTTCAATAAGCTTACAAGCTTTATCTCCATACTGGCTTTTTTAAAAGTTTGTCTACTTTTCTCAGTTTGTGATTGTTGTGCAGTAGCTACCAAATGCTTGTTTAACCGACATTACATTTTATTACATTTTATTCAACTGTTGTTACAATTTGACGCGTGATGTATGTATTTTTTTTTAGCCTATAAGCAAGCCTAGAGCTGCATGTGACAGTAGCAATGCTGCTGCTAGCACATCAGAGGCTACAGCTAATTTTAGTTTACCCTCCACAAGCACTGCTTCTCCTCAGTCATCAAAAAGTGCCCCAAAACAGATCCATCTCTTTGCTGTTTCAGACCCAGTTCAGGCAGTTTCTGACATGCCATTCGAGCCAATATGAGCTAATTACCCAAAGCATTCTTTTGGTAATCTATGCTGCTCATTTCATCCTTCATTGTGCTGAAAGATCGGGGAATTATAGTGTTTTTAGCATCATGTGTGAGTTCTTTCACATGGTCAAGAATCCTAACCCCCTATCATCACACCAAGTTACATAAATGAAATTTAGGAGACTACTGCTGTAGATAGATAGATGGATGGACCATAGCTAAACAGAAAAGAAATTGGGATATAACTGATAAACAATACAAATAAAGTTGTAGGTTGCAGTTGGATATAAAAAAAAAATTTAGATTTATTTGTATTATAAAAGTGGTAAAAAAAAAAAAAGTTTTCTATAATGTTCTGATTCTTTTTTTGTAATGAATTGAGGAAAAAAAGAGTGAAAAAGTTTGATAAAAGTAGAAAAAACAACTTTTTAGATAATGTTCTGATTATGGACTGAATCTTGAATATAGGATTGATAATTTTATTTAGGATTTTATATTATTTTGGAGCTAAACTGATCCAATAAAAAGAAGATTTATGGAGTTGAATAAGATGGTGGAAACTAAAGGAGGAAGACTGTAGTGTGAGATTCAGGGAAGACGTCAGACAGGGGCTCTGTGGTAGTGAAGAGGTGAAGGATGATTGGGCAACTACTGCAGAAGTGATAAGGGAGACAGCTAGAAAGGTACTTTGTGTGACATCTGGAAAGAGAAAGGAAGACAAAGAGACATGGTGGAATGAGGAAGTGCATAAGAGCATAAGGAGAGGGTTTGGCAAAACACAATTGGGATCGACAGAGTGATGAGAAAAGTAGGCAGGAGTACAAGGAGGTGCGGTGGCAGGTAAAGGGGGATGTGGCGAAAGCCAAGGAAAAGGCATATAAGGAGCTGTATGAGAAGTAAGACACTAAGGAGGGAGAAAAAGGATTTGTACTGTTTTGCCAGGCAGAGGGACCACACTGGAAAACATGTACTGCAAGTTAGAGAAATAAAGGATGGAGATGGAAATGTGTTGACTAGTGAGGAGAGTGTGTTGAGAAGGTGGAGGAAGTATTTTGAGCAGCTGGTGAATGAGGAAAAGCAGACAGGGAGAAGGTTGGACTATGTTGAAATGGTGAAGCAGGTAGTGGATAGGATAAGTAAGGAGGAATTGTACCGATTGGCCAGGCAGAGGGACCGAGCTGAAAAGGATGTGCTGCAAGTTAGAGCAATAAAGGATGAAGATGGAAATGTGTTGACTAGTGAGAAGAGTGTGTTGAGAAGATGGAGGGAGTATTTTGAGCAGCTGATGAATGAGGAAAATGAGAGCGAGAAGGTTGGATGGTGTGGAGATGGTGAAGCAGGAAGTGGATAAGATTTGTAAGGAGGATGTGAGAGCAGCAATTGAGAGAATGAACAGTGGAAAGTTGGTTGGACCAGATGACATACCGGTAGAAGCATGGAGATGTTTAGGAGAGATGGCAGTGGAGTTTTTAACAAGATTGTTTAACAGGATTTTGGAAGGTGAGAGGATGCCTGACGAATGGAGAAGGAGTGTGCTGGTACCGATCTTTAAGAACAAGGGAGATGTGCAGACCTGCAGTAACTACAGGGGAATTAAGTTGATCAGTCACACCATGAAGTTATGGGAAAGAGTAGTGAAAGCCATTTGCTTTGAGAATGTTGATGGAGAAGTATAGTGAAGGTCAGAAGGAGTTGCATTGTGTGTTTTGGATTTATAGAAAGTGTGCAACAGGGTGCCGAGAGAGGAATTGTGGTACTGTATGAGAAATTATGAGAAAGTCACTGTAAGTCACTGTATGAGAAAGTCAGGTGTGTCAGAGAAGTATGTGAGGGTGGTGCAGGACATGTATGTGACAGTGTGACAGCAGTGAAGTGTGCAGTAGGAACGACAGACTGGTTCAAGGTGGAGGTTGGACTGCATCATGGATCGGCTCTGAGCCCTTTCCTGTTTGCAGTGGTGATAGACAGGTTGACAGACGAAGTCAGACAGGAGTCTCCATGGACTATCATGTATGCGGATGATATTGTTATTTGTGGTGAGAGTAGGCAGCAGGTTTAGAAGAGCCTGGAGAAGTGGAGGTATGTGCTGGAAAGAAGGGGAATGAAAGTCAGTAGGAGTAAGAGAGAGTACATGTGTGTGAATTAGAGGGAGGGCAGTGGAGTGTTGTGGTTGCAGGGAATAGAGGTGGAGAAGGTGGAGGAGTTCAGGTACCTGGGGTCAACAGTGCAAAGTAATAAAGAGTGTGTTAGAGAAGTGAAGTGAAGTGACGTGAAGAAAAGAGTGTAGGCATGGTGGAGTGGATGGGGAAGCATGATTTGTGATAGAAGAGTGTCTGCAAGAGTGAAAGGGAAGGTTTTTAGGACTGTGGTGAGACCTGCGATGTGGTATGGTTTAGAGACAGTGGCATTGAGTAAAAAACAGGAGGTGCAGCTGGAGGTAGCAGAGCTGAAGATGTTGAGGTTTTCGTTGGGAGTGACGAGGATGGACAGGATTAGAAATGACTTTATTAGAGGAACAGCACATGTAGGACGTTTTGGAGACTAGGTGAGGGAGGCGAGATTGAGACGGTTTGGACATGTGCAGAGGAGGGACATGAGGTATATTGGTAGGAGAATGCTAAGGATAGAGCCACCAGGAAGGAGGTTAAGAGAAACGCCAAGGAGGCGGTTTATGGATGTGGTGAGGGAAGACATGCAGGTAGTTGGGTTGAAAGGGGGAGATGTAGAGGACAGGGGGGTATGGAGACAGATGATCCGCTGTGGCAACCCCTAATAGGAGAAGTCCATTCTCTTTTCAGATGTCAGACCAAATACCTTCCTAGCTGTCTCCCTTATTACTTCTGCAGTATTTGCCCAATCATCCAGCACCTCTTCACCAACAGCACCTGTCTGACCTATTCCCTGAAACTCACTCTACAGTCTTTCTACTTTAGTTTCTACCATCTTATTTTTTTTAGTCCTCACTCTCCTCCTCTTCTTCTTCATCTCCAAAACCATCTACAGACCACCATCCGATGCTGTCTAGCTACACTGTCCCCTGCCAACACCTTAGTGTCTTCAATCTCTTTCAAGTTGCATCTCCTTCATAGAATGTAGTCCACTTATGTGCACCTTCCTCCACTCTTATGTCACCCTATGCTCCTCCTTCTTCTTAAAATAAGTATTTACCACTGCCAATTCCATTCTTTTAGCAAAATCTACTACCATATGCCCTTTCACTTTCCTCTACTTAAGGCCATACCTACCCATCACCTCCTCATCACCTCTGTTCCCTACATACTATGTACCTACATACACTGTAAAAAATGTCCGTAGTTTTTACGGTAAAAAACTGTAAAGTAGCAACAGGAAAAAAAATTAAATTATGAAATGTGAAATTACCGTTGAATTAACAGTTAAATACTGTTAATGTAAATACAAAAAAACCTTGTTCATTTTACATTCTTACTTTGTAAAAACTGCATTAAAAACCAATTAAAACAACAGTAAAGTACACTAAAACAATAAAATAAATGCCAGTAGATTTAAGGTGAATGATTTGTAAAGCAGCAACGGTAAAAAAAACTCTAAACTATAAAATATAAAATTACCGTGGAATGAACAGTTAAATACTATTAATGTAAATACAAGAAAATATGATATTTTTGCATTATTTATTTGTTAAAACCTCAGTTAAATCCCTTAAAACAACAATAAAGTACCCAAAAATAAATGTAGCTATTTAGCTAATTACTGTTTGCCTCAGATGCATATTGCCAATTTGTGTACCTCTATGAAAATAAAATATTAGAAACTGACAATACATGACCGTTTGGTTTTCAATGACGCCTATTCAGAGTATAGTGTTATTGAGCTCTCTCTCTCTCTCTCTCTCTCTCTCTCTCTCTCTCCTCTCTCTCTCTCTTTATATATATATATATATATATATATATATATATATATATATATATATACAGTGCCCTCCACAATTATTGGCACCCCTGTTTAAGATGTGGTCGTGGACTTCTAAAATTCTCCTTTTTTTTAAAACAACATAGAACCCAAATGCAAAAAAGAGAAAAATCCAACCTTTCATTTAAGTACATAACTTTGGTGGTAAAAAAATCACACATTTAGAAAAAAAAAAAAACTTGAAATCATGTGTGCCACAATTATTGGCACCCCTAACAATTCCTCTAAAAAATTTCATTTTTTTTTTTTTATATATATTTTTCTGTAGTTGCTAAGGTTGGTCAGGGTATCTAGGGACTTTTAATTAGTAATTCATGATTTCCTGTTTCCCTGGGGTATAAATATGACGTGACACAGAGGCCTAATTCTCTTACCCATTTGTCAACATGGCAAAGACAAGAGAACACACCATTCAAGTAAGGCAGATGTGTGTCGACCTTCATAAGTCAGGCAATGGCTACAAGAAAATAGCCACTCGCCTTAACTTGCCGATATCTACAGTCAGAGGAATCATTAAGAAGTTTAAAACAACTGGAACAGTGACAAACAAGGCTGAAAGAGCTCCCATGTTTATCTTGCCACAACGCACAGTGAGGAGGATGGTAAGAGAAGTAAAAAAATTTCCCAAGCTCACCGTCACAGAATTGCATCAAAGAGTGGCATCTTGGGGTCACAGAGTCTCCAAAACAACCATCAGACGCTCTCTACATGCCAACAAGCTGTTTGGGAGTCATGCAAGGAAAAAGCCTTTTCTCACTAACACTCACAAACGTAAACGTCTGGAGTTTGCTAAGCGGTACTGGGACTTCAACTGGGATCGTGTGCTTTGGTCAGATGAAACTAAGATTGAGCTTTTTGACAACAAACACTCTAAGTGGGTCTGGCGAATGAGTATGCCGAAAAGCACCTCATGCCCACCGTGAAGTATGGTGGAGGATCTGTGATGCTGTGGGCCTGTTTCTCTTCCAAAGGCCCTGGGAACCTTGTTAGGGTGCATGGCATTATGAATGCTTTGAAGTACCAGGATATTTTAAATAAAAACCTGATGGCCTCTGCCAGAAAGCTGAAGATGGGTCGTCATTGGGTCTTTCAGCAGGATAATGATCCAAAACATGTGGCAAAATCTACACAAAAGTGGTTCAGCAGTCACAAACTCAAGGTCCTCCCATGGCCATCTCAGTCCCCAGACCTCAACCCAATCAAAAACCTGTGGGGCGAGCTAAAGAGAAGAGTGCATAAGAGAGGACCCAGGACACTGGATGATCTAGAAAGATGAATGGTCAAAAATCCTTCTCTCTGTGTTCTCCAATCTTGTGAAATGTTATAGGAGGAGATTAAGTGCTGTCTTGTTGGCAAAAGGAGGTTGTACAAAGTATTAACATCAGGGGTGCCAATAATTGTGGCACACATGATTTCAAGTTTTTTTTTTTTTTCTAAATGTGTGATTTTTTTACCACCAAAGTAATGTACTTAAATGAAAGGTTGGATTTTTCTCTTTTTTTGCATTTGGGTTCTATGTTGTTTTAAAAAAAAGGAGAATTTTTAGAAGTCCATGACCACATCTTAAACAGGGGTGCCAATAATTGTGGAGGGCACTGATATATATATATATATATATATGTGTGTGTGTGTGTGTGTGTGTACATATTTAAATTTTTAATTTTTATAATTAAATTTTTTTTTTTTGGAACCCTAGTCTTAAATTGTTTTGATTTTTCAGTGGCTCAATAGATGTACAATACGTGCAATTACGTTGCATAATAAAAAGAAACCATATACTGTATTTAATAAGCATTTTGTGTTTTAAGGTCATTGGCTAATGGCGTCCAATCACAGCAGTCATGACGTTGCATTTTGAGATTTTCAACTGGCGGTGTTTCTCTGAAACAGAAATAGGGAGCAACGTGCAAACCGCGACAACCTTCTGACTTTATCATTTTCCTCACGAAGTCTGTCAGGTAAACACAACTCATTCTCAAACTTTCATTTCAGCTACAGCCCTTGAGGGGGTAAAGTGTTATTTTCTTATCTTTAGCGTCATATCTCACATGACGTGAACTTCTTGGCTGTATTGATGGTAAAGTTTTATCTTTTATAATATACAGTCATTCATTCAAGCCATTAGAAATGAACGAATTCGCTCCGAGTACTTCGATTTAAAATGATTGTGACGCAGTTTAGCAGTGTGCCGTTCCAACTATGGTGAAGTGAACATGTTTACACGATATCTCGCCTCGATTATCACTTAAGTTCATGACGAGTGAGATTTAAATACATTAAAATGTACACTTGCTGTTTTTGTAGTTTAACGGTGCAAAGTCTGAGGGAATATGTTCTGCACTGCAGACTGCATCGCAACAAACCTCGCGCCATTTTCAAATGTGTCGCTAGTGACTGCAAACAGTCGTTTTCTAAATACGTAACATTTAAGAGCCATTTTTATCGGCGCCATAACAGCGCTACTGCTGCTGTGACTGCACATGCAGTGGTAGATACGAATTTGATTTGTAGTGTTTCACTATCTAGTTATTAGTGCCAGGATGTGGCTAGTCTTGTTGCTCACTTAAAGAACCATATTAAGGAAGGTCGTGTAGTTTACTGTCCAGTAAGAGGGTGCAAAAGTGTTTTTCACATCATGTCCTCTTTTACTTCTCATATGTCTAGGAAGCACAGGAACTGTTCAGTTAACAGCATTACAGATTCACATCGGCCTTCTGCATCAGAGATACTGTCAGTGACATCAGAGCAGTGTCCTGCTGACCTGCATTCAAATACAGGTGAGTCTGAAGTAAGTGAAATGGGCTCATTTCAAAATTTTGATGATTTGTATTTAAGAAATGTGAGCCTATTTTATATGAAATTACAAGGACAGTTTCTTCTTCCAGCTTCTACAATACAAAATATTGTAGATGAGATGCAAAATATTCATGAATTGGGACAGACAAGTCAAGTCAAGTCAAGTCAGGTTTATTTGTATAGCGCTTTTCACAACAGACATTGTCTCAAAGCAGCTTTACACAAATCAACAGTGAAGGTGAATGGTGTGAATTTGTCCCTGATGAGCAAGCCGTGGCGACTGTGGCAAGGAAAAACTCCCTTAGATGTTATGAGGAAGAAACCTTGAGAGGAACCAGACTCAAAAGGGAAACCCATCCTCATTTTGGGTGACATCAAGAGTTTGATCATAAATCTTTCAACAATACAGAACACTGGAGAGTGAGAACTAACATGAGCACTGGAGTATAAGATTATAAGTGATGTTCTTTCTGCAGTCTTATACAGTCTATATGGTTAGTAGCTCCGAGTTTTATGAGCTCAGCATTTGTGATCACCACAGATCCAGCATCAGCTTCTCCATGCCAGAGCCTTTAACACTCCAGGAGGTCCAATGCCAAACTCCACACATGTAGCGGGATCCAAATGGCACTGGTACGTCTCTAGATGGTTCGGGATGTTTGCGAGTTCGGCATCTACTTCTTCAAAGGTCCGTAATCATCACGAGGTGGGAGGTGACTGGAGCTGGCCAAACCTCAGGGTGTCTCGGGATGGGGAGAGAAAGAGAAGCAGTGGAGAGCAATTAGCGTAGCTGCTGTTCATGATATTAACAGCACAAGTTGATAATGTGCATGTGATCAGATGTTCTGGAGCACAAGGTTATGATGTGATGTGTGTTATGTGTAGGCTTTGCTAAAAAGATATGTTTTTAATCTACACTTAAACTGGGTGAGTGTGTCTGAGCCCCGAACACCGTCAGGAAGACTATTCCAGAGTTTAGGAGCTAAATGTGAAAAAGCTCTACCACCTTTAGTGGACTTTGCTATTCTAGGAACTACTAGAAGCCCAGAGTTTTGAGATCTCAGGGAGCGTGGCGGATTGTAGCGAGTTAAAAGACTGGATAGATATATGGGAGCCAAACCATTTAGTGCTTTATAAGTGAGAAGTAATAGTTTGTAGTCTATTCGAAACTTAACAGGAAGCCAATGTAGGGACGATAAGATCGGGGTTATGTGATCATATTTTCTTGACCTTGTAAGAACTCTGGCTGCTGCATTCTGGACTAACTGAAGCTTGTTTATTAATGATGCAGGACATCCACCTAGTAACGCATTACAGTAGTCTATTCTGGAGGTCATGAACGCATGGACGAGCTTTTCTGCATCGGATATGGACAACATATTTCTTAGCTTAGAAATATTTCTAAGGTGAAAGAAGGCTGTTTTAGTAACTTGATTGATATGATTTTTGAAAGACAAGTCGCTAGACAAGACATATACTTTTAGTAAGCTACATTCACTTTTGCAGAATTTGTCATTACCTAATGAGACTATTTCTCAAATATTTGCTACTGTGAAGGAATCAGACTTGTTTTCTGTGTGTCATAAAGGACCAATGCGAACAGAGTATTCAAGGAGTCAGACCTTTAAAAAAGTGTTTAAATACGTTGAACCAAAAAGAATACTTTTAGGTAGAGATGAGAATCAGACAGAGCAATTTGCATACTATGTACCTGTGAAAGACACATTGAAGTGTCTGCTGAATTCAGATTTTGGGAGGAAGTGCATTTCATTGCACCTGCCTGAAAAAAACTTTGCTGATGTACTTTGTGATTGCTCAGATGGCCAAATACTGAAGTGCAGGAATTTCTCTCAAGACATCCCAAACCTCCAGCTACTGCTCTATCAGGATGCTTTTGAGGTGGTTAACCCTTTAGGGTCTGCACGAAAAAAACACAAAATTTTGGCTGTATACCTTTCTCTTGTCAATTTGCCAGTTTATCTCAGGTCAAACACAGAACATATGCAGTTGGTTATGCTGTGCAGAGAAAAAGACTTTAAAGACTTTGGCCATGAAAGTGTTTTCTCAGAGCTAGTAACAGACCTGAAAGACGTTGAGGAAAATGGAATTGCTTTGTCAGATCAATCTATCATAAAAGGCACACTTTACTGCATTTCTGGAGACAATTTGGGATCCCACTGCATTGGTGGATTCACTGAAAATTTTAGTCAGTCAAGCTATTTTTGCAGGTACTGTCTAATTACTAAAGAAGAATTTCAGGGTGTTGACCCAAATGTTTGTGGTCCGCTGCGCACTGTTGAAAACTACAGTGCTGTTGTTAACCAATTACAGACCAAAAATGAAACAGTTAAAGGCATTAAGTTTGATTCAGTTTTCAACTCTTTGAAGAACTTTAAAGTTTGCCAACCTGGCTTGCCACCATGCCTTGGTCACGACATTTTTGAAGGCGTGTTGTCTTACGATGTTGCTCTTTACATCAAATATTTTGTTAAAAATAAGTGGTTCACGTACCCAATTCTTAACCGTCGAATCAGGCAGTTCAAATACAATGGTTCTGATGCATTCACAAAACCTTGTGAGTTAAATTCTCATGGAGCTAAGCTAGCTGGTCAGGCCATTCAAAATTGGAATTTCTTACGTCTTCTACCTGTAATACTTGGTAATAGAGTTGTGGATCCTGCAGATGAGGTTTGGCAATTAACTCTTCAACTAAAGGACATTGTTGATCTGATTTGCGCTCAGAAGGTTTCAGTGTCACAGGTTGCATATTTGGATGTTCTCATCCAAGAATACCTGGAGTCTAGAAAAGCAGCCTTTCCAGAAGTGAATCTAAAACCAAAACATCACTACCTTCGACACTATCCAGGTTTGATACTCAAATTTGGTCCATTGATCCGATTATGGACAATGAGATTTGAAAGTAAACACAGTTACTTCAAAAGATGTACCAGACATCTCAAGAATTTTAAAAATGTGTGTCGCACCCTTTCTGAAAGGCATCAGTTGTTTCAGGCCTATTTGGCATCTGGATCTTGTCCCCCATTCTTACAGCTGAAAGATAGTTCTCCGTTTTATTCTGAGCTTTACAGTGAAACTGTCAAAGATGCAGTCAGTCCATTCAGATTTAGTGAAACACAAACAAGGGTTTCTACAGTATAAGGGAACTGTGTTCAAAAAGGGCCAACTGTTTGTCATTAGTAATGAGGAGACAGTGGAGTTTGGTAAACTTATGCTCATGTTCATCACAGAGGAGCATGTTGATTTGCTGACCAGGGTGTTCATAGCAGATTTTCTTCCTGAGTATCATTTGTATTTTCTAAGAAACACCAGTGAAAGGGTTCAGTGTCTGAACATTGACCACTTGCCTGATTATTACCCACTGTCATCTTACATTTTGCAAGGTTGTAGGGTAGTTCCACTGAAACACAGCATAGTGTCTCATTAGATCAATGCAAGCTTGCATAGTTGTAACATTGGATTGTATTGATAAAACTAAACTATTTTTAAACTAAAATAGTGCAATTCAAACCGATATTTTTGCATCATATTTTACTTTCTGTTGTTTGCACAGCTCAACACACCTAACGTATGAAATTTCTGATACAGTTTTGACATCAATCTGTTACAAGTTTCTTTCTTCTATTGAACATAAAAGAAAACAATTTTAAAAATGTATATCAGAATGTAAAAAAAAAAAAAACATAGTCTTTGGTTATATTTTCTTTTTATTGGAAAATATATTTTATGTTCAAAGGAAAAAAGATACTCATACAGGTTTGAATTGAAACAGTTTAAGTGTGCTCAAATGGGCCAATTATACCTTTTAATTAATTTTAGAGTCACCAAAATGATTATTTTTCTCTTTTTTAGTCATGAATGAATTGGAGCAAAGCTGTGTAACCAGTGCAATTGCTGAGATTCTCAAAGATATTTCATCTTCGGTGCTACAGTCAGTGGTGGAGACACTGAACTCACTTGGAGTATCTTCACCTGAAGATTTCCGATATGTTCAGGAAGCAGACCTCTTGCCCGTATTACGACCCATTCAGGCACGAAAACTTGTGTCTGCCTGGAGCCAGATCAGTAAGTACATTTAATTTTTATGATTAAATATAAAAATGTAAAAGTTTTCTTAAATTGGTTTCATAAGTGATCTTTTTTACCTTTGTCCTCTTAGAAGAAAGTTCAGATAGCTTGCTAAGTTCTAGAGACAGCTGCAGTGGCCCACAGTCTTCTTCATGCTCATCACCATCCCCAACATTTGGCAAGGCTTCCACGATTGCTTCTGACTGGGCTGACAATTTTAAAATACCATGCGAGAAGTTGGCAGAAGCATTGATGCAATGTTTAGAAAGGCAGAAAAGACCAACCCCAAGATTGCGACGAGATATGGTGAAAATTGTCGTGTCCGAAATGATGAAGATATGCAAGTCTCCAAGTAAGCAAAACTCTACAGCTATTGCCAAAAAGATGGTGGCCAAATACCCTGCATCCTTGCAGGATGTTATTGATGGTGATATAGTTGGTGCAGGATATCACTCACTACTTAAGCAGATCCAGAATCGTGTAGAAAATGTGAAAAGGACCAATGTTCCGAAAATTCGAAAACGCAGCAGAACAGAAGACTCTGACACAGAGGAGATTCCTGCTGAAAGAAAGGCAGCGGTTCAAGACACTTACGGCTGTGTAAATTGGAATGTAAAATTTATGCCATTGAATGAGACCAAAGAGAGCCAGCTGGAAAAACAAGAAATTATGAAGATGAAGTCTAAAGAAACAAATTTTGATTTGGAAGAAGTTAGCAACTTCCTGAAAGCAACATACTACACACAGCGCAGAGACATAAACAATGGAGCAAGCATACACCAGCTTTGTGAGAACTGGCCATTTCTATTTCAAGAGGTTGGTATGTGTACACACTTCAAGCAGCTAACTGGAATTGATCTGAACGAGATGTTTCTTAAAAGCTTGGATAAAAAAAGGACAGCGGCTCCTGAACTTTCTTAAAACAGTTGGTGCAGAAAAGAAACCAAAAGTTCTGCAGACTGCTGCAAAACTAGATGTTTTGAGGTGTCAACCTGAAGGATGCAGTGAGGATTTAAAAGATGTGGTGCTTCTTCTGCTTGCCTACTTCGATGAAAAGGAAAAAGTGATGTTTCATTATGTGGAAGAGTCTTGAAGAGTCTTACCAGCAACACCCTGCATCATTGTCTGTGGTGAGTTTGAATTAATAAAATTGTTTTTTACAATTTAAAGGATAGTTCAATGTTATAATTCTGTAATTTACTCAAATTAAATTTGTTCAAAACCTGTATAGATTTTTGTTATGCCATTATTTTGAAGAAGGCTTCTAACTGAACAGTTGTGGGCGGATATTGACTATATTAAGCAAAATACTGTGGTAATCAGTGGCGCCCCAAAACTGTGTGGTTACAAACATTCTGCAAATTTTCTTTCTCTGTGTTTATAAAGAAAAAAAAAATGTATACAGGTTTTGTTTTACTTCCTGGTGAGTAAAAAAATGACATTAATTACTCATTATCATGTCATTCCAAGGCAAGACCAAAGGCATTTAATTGTTTGTTTTTGTCTGTAGGCACCTCATGCTACACATCAAAGTTTTTCATGCTGAGCATCGACCAGAAGATTTCAACTCCGCACATTTCTACATTCGTCACAGCAATTTGCATGATGTTTAGCAGTTACTACTGTTTTAACATCCATTACCCTTTGGAACTTGGTAATACTCTGGAATTCATACAAAGGTAGGCATTAAACTATTTTTAACATGTAATTGCACTTCACAGTAATTTCTAATTTGTTAACGTAAGGTAATGTGTTCACTAAAATTAACTAACAATGGGAAAACATTTGTAACAGTTCTTTGTACATTGTTTCGGTTAGAAAAATAAAGTTGTTCATTGTTTGCTCATGTTAGATATTTTAATCATTAGTGAACTAGTGAATTAGTGAAGATTTGTACTGTTAACTTAATATGTACTTGTACTATATTAGTTCATGTAAAAAAAAGTTTTTTTTTTTTTTTTAGTGAAGTAATTTGGTGAGCTTTTCTATCTGTATTTTTGATCAACAAAATGAGTGATTATATTCTCTTTTGTAGGTGCTTCTCCAGCATAAATCCAGAGAAGGGAACCAAAGTTGAGTCAAGAAAAAACAAAAAACAGCTTCCAGTGAATCCCAGAGTCATAGCAGACCTTGCTGATCACGAATGGAGAACAGACTAAGGTTGGACAAAAACTTATTTGACAGATGTCTGAGGATAACGTTGGCAGTGACGATGCTTTTCAAATTTATACTGGAAGATGCTTTGAATGTTGAAAATGACGAGAATGTTAAAAAAAATGTGTGAGCTGTCCTCTTAGAAATGTATATTTTACCAATATACTACTTTGTTCTTATGGTATGTTTGTTCTTATGGTATGTTTGTTACTATACCAGTAATTATTTAAGTAGTGAGTACTTAAAATGTCACTTTTGCATTAATCGCGACAAACTTTTTTCTCTTTGTATTTCCTTGAATAACCTTTTGTTTGTATACTGTATTGTAATTATGGTATGTTTTTTACTATACCAGTAATTATTTGAGCAATAATACTTAAAATGTCACTTTTACATTAATAATTGAATGTCGCTATAATCGCTAAAATAACTTTTTTCTCCTTGTATTTCTTTGATTAACCACATGCCATTAAGAGCATAGAATACTGCCTTCTGGTAAAGACTGTAATAATTTAAAATGTTTATTCTGGAATACATTTTCCTGCTGTTTTAAGGAAAAGAAAATAGTTGTTATTGTATATGTTTGTGGTTATTAAAATAAAAGGTATATTTTGCTATATATTGCTTTCCTTACCAGTTCTGGGTGTTATTGAATAATTTATCAACTTTAATTTTTCTGATGCTGCCAGTTTTTATTGTAAATTTTACAGTTCACTTAAGTAGGATGTAAATACTTGCAAGTGAACTGTACAATTTTGTCAGTAATCTACCGTACAAAATACATTTTTTTCTGTTTACAGTACACTTAAAGGTGAAATGTAAAATTTACGGTAAAAAACTGGCAGCTGTGGTTGCCAGAAATCTACCGTAATAAATACAGTCAAAATGTTTTTCTGTTTACAGTACACTTAAAAGTAAACTGTAAAATTTACGGTAAAAAACTGGCAGCTGTGGTTGCCAGAAATCTACCGTAATAAATACAGTCAAAATGTTTTTCTGTTTACAGTACACTTAAAAGTAAACTGTAAAATTTACGGTAAAAAACTGGCAGCTGTGGTTGCCAGAAATCTACCGTAAAAAATAGTCAATATTTTATTTGTACCTTAAATGAATAAACATTTAGACTGTAATTTGTACGGTAGATTTCTGGCAACCACAGCTGCCAGTTTTTTACCGTAAATTTTACAGGATTTTTTTTACAGTGTACCCTTTAAAGTCTGCCACAATCACCATTCCTTCTTTTTTTATATACACTCTCCACCACTTCATCTAACCTCTATCTCACAACCCACATTTATCATCACCCCTTCAACTTCCAGCTTCAGCCTTACTTCCTTTGCACTTGGTCTCCTGAACACACAACATATGTAATTTTCTCCGCTCCATCATATCAGCTAACTCTTTCCCTGTACCAGTCATAGTACCAATGTTTAAAGTGCCCACCCTAACCTCTACTTTCCTACACTTCTACTTTCCATGCTGTCTCTGTAGATGTCTTCCCCTCTCCTTCTCCATCCTTTGGACAACAGTAGCCAAATTTTCACAGATACCGTGTTGGCTAACAATATCTGTGGCAGTCTGAACATCTAAACTCTGCTACAAAGGTAAACTTGTGGAAGTCAGTTGCAAAATGCAAGGTAGTTATATTGCATCAGTATGGTGTTTCCCAGGCAAAGGTTTTAATGCAATGGTTCTGTTAGATTTTTATCATGCCCAAACGAAACTTAATTCTTGGAGAGGTTTTCCATACGACCTGCTATGCCCGTGGTGCCTTTCTGATATCAGGGAAGAAGAAATACACAGCACACAGAATGCATGTTCTTCCTCTTCTCCTTTATTGCAGGTAGCAGAGCGTATTTATACACATACAGAGAAAAGAAACCTGACCTAGTTGTTTCCTGTTTAGACAAGAGGATATACTAGCTGGAGATGTGTGAGCCCAGATAAGGACTCCCTGTTTACCTTACAGACTAACATCATAAATATTCTATAGACACTGAGCAGACAAAGGAATGTGTGTGAAACAGTGTGAAAACCATCTTAACACTAACAATGGCCACTTTAAATAATTCATGATTTAGCATCACACACCAAAACATAGGATGTTCATCCTTGGAACAGAACGGGTGACACAAACTGCAAATGAAAAGATAAAGACAAACAAAAACATACAGATTCCATTTCATTCTTTCCCTACATGCATATAATCCTTCATCATCACCACTCCAATTGAGGCCTTTATGGCCTGTCTTACCATCGTCATCAAACATGGCAACATACAAAGTATAATTCCAACAATCAATACAAGAATCTATCCTAAAACAAAATAGTGTTCAACACTTGTAAACAAACTCTTAATCTTCTCAAAAAAACTTTGTTCAGCAGTTGTTTCACGTTCTCCAAGACATCATGAGACATTTGTTTCTCAGTGCTTGTTCAGTATGTCTATTAGCAGTATTATAAAGGTATACATAACAGTTTCTCCTCACTAAATAATGTATTCAAAGAAAATAAGAAAAATTCGGAGTCTAGTTACAACTATGCACATATTGTTATAGAATTTAGACCTAGAGCAGGTATCAGGGTAAGCTAAACTAAACAGTCAAGTGAGTCAGATCTTCACCCCGGAGGTGGCCCCCTTTCTACTATAAAGAAAGGATCTTTCCATGGGCTCTTAACTGTTTCAGCCCTGAATGCTCACTTAGGTAGGCTTCTTAGGCCAACAGACCAATTAGTGCATAGATTAAGTGGGTGCTGTTTTGATCCTGCTTGCATGTATCCACTGTGGCTGATAAACAGTCAGAACTCCAGTTCTGGTTACAGCTAGAACATTCGCTGGACCCGGATACTTCGGCTCAACGACATTGGTAGGCTTCAGACTTCTTATCAGGACCTGCTGATTAGGCACAAAAGGGTGTGTTGGCTTATCTGTGGGCAGAGGAAGAGTTAGCAGAGGAAGAGCACTGACACCATCTACCATCTACATTATCTCAACCAGGGCAGAAACGTAGTCGTCCACCATCACTTCCAGGTTACCTAAAGAAGAAATGCCAGTGCGTCCCCTGACCCATGGGGTCAGGAAAGGTTAGAACATAAAACTTTCAAAAGGTTAGTTTTGTTGAAGATAGGGTCATTCTCATTTCTGTGAGTACTACCGGGAGAACAACAGTTCAATTTCGGCCTGTTTTAATGCAGGCTTTAGTAACACGTTCCTTAATGGTTCTGTTTGTTCTCTCTACCACTCCAGCTGACTGTGGGTGATAGGGAATATTAAAATAACAATCATTTGCTAAGCTTATAGCCAAAAGTTGTGTAACGTTCAAAGCAAAAGGTGTGCCGTTATCACTTTCAATCACACTAGGAATACCAAACCTAGAGATGATCTCTTTTGTTAATATTTTGACAACCGTTTTAGCATTCTCTGTCGCACATGCAAATGCTTCTGGCCACTTACTGAATCTGTCAACTATAACCAACAGATATCTCAAATTTCCTACAGGTGGCATATGTGTAACTATGGCCACTTTGGCAGGGAGTTGAACAGCTTTTAAAAAGTCGCCTATAAGATAAAATTGTGCTATGGGCTTTCCATCAGCTGTTTTAAAGTCTCTTTGCTTCCATGTTTCGGCAAAATCATGCACAACACCATAAGCATACTTAAAATCAGTGTATATAGTCACTACTTTACCTTCAGACAACTGACATGCTCTTGTAAGTGCGACCAACTCTGCAGCTTGTGCTGATGTGTATGGTAATGATTTAGCTTCAACTATTACATCAGGTAATCTTACAACCGCATATCCACATAAATATACATCATCAGAAGGTTTTGAACATGAACCATCTACATATAGACAATCCCCCTCTTCCAGGGCTGTATCTAAAAGATCAGGCCTACAAGAGGTCTCTTGTTCAATGTGTTTAAGGCAATCATGTGTGTTGTCAAAACCATCTACGTCAATATCGTCTAGCAGATCATGCAGAGCTACTACAGCTGAATGCGGCTGAGAAGAAGGCGTAATAGTTAAGTTTTCCGTTGCCAGGAGCATGGTCTCATAACCAGATCTACGCTGTGCTGTCATATGTTGTGTGTTGAGGTTGTGTAAAATAGCTGTTACCTGATGTGAGGTGTACAGTATCAAAGGATGTGACAGCACCGTTTTCTCAGCATCCCGGACCATCAGAGCCACAGCAGCCACTGCACGCAAGCACGAGGGCTATATTGTCTAAAGATTTGGAAAGATATGCAACAGGGCGATATCTGTCACCGTGTTCCTGGGCTAGGATCCCCCGCAGCCATACCACCACGTTCGTGCACATAGAGGTGAAAAGGCTTAGCATAATTTGGAAGACCTAGAGCTGGGGCAGACTGTATAGCCTTCTTGAGGGCAGCAAAACTGTCAGTCATTTCATGAGTCCACAGAATGAGATGTGATGGAGGAGCTTTGTGATCAATAGCACTACGCAAAACTTTATCATGCTGTGCGCAGTCAGGGATCCATGCTCGACAGTAGTTCACTAGTCCCAAGAAGCTCTGCATCTGGTTCACAGTCTGGGGTCTTGAAAACCTAGTCACAAGCTGTACTCGGTCCTGCGATATCTTACGTTGGCCTTCTGAAATCACATGGCCCAGATATGAGACCTTTCTCTTCACCCACTGTAGTTTCTGGTGTGAAGCTGTAAATCCAGCCTGAGCCAGGACACCTTGCAGACAATCACTGACGCTTTGTAGCAGTCCTGCTCAGTCAGTCCTGCGACAAGGATGTCATCTGCGTATTGAAAGATGCAGGTTGTTTCTGGAAAGTGTATATCAGCCAAAGTTCTGTGCACTACAGCGGAGAATACGGCTGGCGAGTGAACAAAACCCTGAGGAAGACGTGTCCAGGTGAATTGACGTCCCCTATAGGTAAACGCGAAAAGCGTCTGCGTCTCTGAGGCCAAAGGGACACAGAAAAAAGCAGAACAAAGATCAGAATCTGTGAGTCGCTGGTATAGAGTTAAGTAGCTACATCGGGCACCAAAGGAGCTAACGGAATAACTCATTTATTAATCTCACGTAAATCTTGCGTTAGCCTCGAGCATTTTTATCTGCCTTCAAGACGGGATTAACCGGTAT
Source organism: Silurus lanzhouensis (assembly GCA_039877035.1). Classification (NCBI taxonomy): domain Eukaryota; kingdom Metazoa; phylum Chordata; class Actinopteri; order Siluriformes; family Siluridae; genus Silurus; species Silurus lanzhouensis. The sequence continues at coordinate 90,001 of JBCEWE010002365.1, forward strand.
GTTATACAGTGAATGTGTCTCTAACAAAACACCTTGTGACAATAAATCGTCAATAACTGGAGCAATGCCAACATTCTTCTCTTTCGACAATGGATATTGTTTAACAAAAATTGGATGGTGTGTTTTCATGAGTGCATGATACGGTTTTACCTGGATTAAACCTGCCTCATCTTTGTGAGAGGCCCATAATTTAGGGTTAACTTCACCTAAATTTGGTTCATCAGGCAGGACCTCTGTGGCTTGGTTAAGAGCATAAGGACAGAAGAAAAAGACAGTGAAACATTGGTTTCAAAAAACAGACTCTCCATTCCCATTTTGTGCATCATATCTCTTCCTAAAAGGTTTAAAGGCGAGTTTGAAATTATTGTAAAGCTATGATAAAAATTTGTTCCAGTCGGTGTCACTACAGGCAAAAGGTGAGTTACAGGACATGAAATTGGAAATCTATCTATTCCCTAATAGATGAACTTCCCCTTTTTCCTAGGACCTCCTCCTTGAGTTTTGTGCTGAGGCTGGAATGCACCACTTCCTGTTGCAGTGCAGAGCATAACGAGTTAACTTAACCTGGAGCATAGTAGAAACCTCTAGCAGCATCTAAATCTCTAGGAAAATGTATCTAGATGTGACACAATTTCACTCCATAATGCCAAATAGTCTAAATAAGGATTAGTTACATAACCGGCACAATTCCTATACATCCAATCTTTGGGATTTTCTTCCGGCAATAAGCGAGAAATGTCATGACCCATCTTCTTTACATAGAACAAAGAACAGACACACAACACTTAATATACAGACGATACACACAACACATAACACTTAGACAATACAGCTGCGCAAGGCACCAGGGGGATCACAGTCTTCAAACAAAAAAGGTAATCCAGTCTCTCCAATTGGATCACAAATTTTGTAAGTTAGGAGAAAAAAATAGTCTATAAAGCCAAAACAAGATTGAAGTCTTTTGAAAAATGTTAAAGTCTTTTCAAAATGTCCGTTTTTCTTTAGTTCCTTTTCACTTTTCTCTCACTTTTTTTTTTTTTGTTTTTTGTTTTTTTAAACAATTAATTTTTCATTTATCTATTTTTTTCGGGCATATAAATTTTCGTGGATTCTTTTGGATACTTCAGACAATATCACCTATATTAGACAGACCGTAAAAAACGTCTTCTAATCTTGCATCTTACATCTAAGGTGAGGAAACCAATGTCGCGACGAAATCATCCCACCAAAGGAAATTATCATTAAACAATTAATGCATAACCAAGACACGAAAACATATGCAGCCCTATTGGCTGGCATACGGGACAATCCCCGCAAACAAGGAAGTATCTTAAAACTTACCTTGATGCGTGATTTCCCTTTTTGGATATTGCTGAAAGTATCTCGCTTCTGACACCAAAACTGTTAGATTTTTATCATGCCCAAACGAAACTTAATTCTTGGAGAGGTTTTCCATACGACCTGCTATGCCCGTGGTGCCTTTCTGATATCAGGGAAGAAGAAATACACAGCACACAGAATGCATGTTCTTCCTCTTCTTTATTGCAGGTAGCAGAGCGTATTTATACACATACAGAGAAAAGAAACCTGACCTAGTTGTTTCCTGTTTAGACAAGAGGATATACTAGCTGGAGATGTGTGAGCCCAGATAAGGACTCCCTGTTTACCTTACAGACTAACATCGTAAATATTCTATAGACACTGAGCAGACAAAGGAATGTGTGTGAAACAGTGTGAAAACCATCTTAACACTAACAGGTTCCAAGATGTGGTTTTCAGGCTATTTTGAAAAAGCCCAAAGAAACAGGCAATTTTGAGTACCGTAGATGCAGTGGTTGGCCAAGGTAGGTAACTCAATGTAGCTGAAGAAAGACACATCATTCCTACTGTCCTTGCACATCACAAAAGGTCCAGCTATGCCATAACAAGAACTGGCAAAAACCAGTGGAACCCAGCTGCACCTATCTACTGCCCAGAGAAGTGTGGCCAGTATTGATATTCATGAAAAAAATGCAGCCAAATGGTGGTTCCTCTGGAAATACCTCTGACATGTATTCTGCAGCAGGACAATGATCCCAAACATGCAGCCAAAGTCATTAAGAACTATCTTCAGCATAAAGAAGAACAAAGAGTCCTGAAAGAGATGGTCTGATCTATATCATAAGGAAGAGAGGAACCTTGAGAGGAACCAGACTAACTTGCAATGAGTCTGTTACAGTGCTGTGGAGGAATTTTGGTCCACTCATCTATGCAGAATTGTTGTAATTCAGCCACATTGGAGAGTTTTTGAGAATGAACCGCCTTTTTAAGGTCATGCCACAGCATTTCAATAGGATTCAGGTCAGGACATTGACTAGGCCACGCCAAAGACTTCATTTTGTTTTTCTTTAGCCTTTCAGAGGTGGACTTGCTGGTGTGTTTTGGATCATTGTCCTGCTGCAAAATCCAAGTTTGCTTCAGCTTAAGGTCATGAACAGATGGCCGGACATTCTCCTTCAGGATTTTTTGGTTAACAGCAGAATCCATGGTTCCATTTATTACAGCATGTCTTCCAGATCCTGAGGCAGCAAAACAACCCCAGACCATCACACTACCACCACCATATTTTACTGTTGGTATGATGTTCTTTTTCTGAAATGCGGTATTACATTTATGCCAGACGTAATGGGACACACACCTTCCAAAAAGTTCAACTTTTGTTCCACAGAGTCAGTCAGTCCACAAAGTATTTTCCCAACTTTCCCAACAGTCTTGGGGATCATTTGACAGAGGTTTTCTGTCAAAACTGAGATCAGCCTTTATGTTCTTTTTGTTTAGCAGCCGTTTTCGTCTTGGGATTTTTGCCTAGTCTCTTTCTTATGGTGGAGTCATGAACACTGACCTTAACTGAGGCATGTGACCTGCAGTTCTTTGGATGTTATGGGGTCTTTCATGACCTCTTAGATGAGTCGTTGCTGTGATCTTGGGGTAATTTTGGTCAGCCGGCCACTCCTAGGAAGGTTTTCCACTGTTCCATGTTTTTGCCATTTGTTAATAATGGCTCTCACTGTGGTTCACTGGAGTCCCAAAGCTTTAGAAATGGCTTTATAACCTTTTCTCGACTGATAGATCTCAATTACCTTTGTCTCATTTGTTTCTAAACTCCTTTAGATTTTGGCATGATGTCTTGCTTCTGGGGATCTCTTAGTCTACTTCACTTTGTCAGGCAGGTCCTATTTTTATTTTTATTTTTTTCTCTCAATTCTTTTTATTGAAAAATCAACAATCACAGATACAAAAATGTAAACAGAAATTCTCCATTTTTCCTTTTTAAACAACAAAGAGCAAACACCCCCACCCCCCAAAACACAAACAAACCCCCAGACAAAGACACAGACACATGCGCACGCACCCCCCCCCCCCCCATGCCCCTGTTTAAACAACTGAAGAAACAAAAGAAAGGTTATGCATACAGTTATGCATACAGTCCAATTTTAATCAGGTAACACCCATAGTCTCCTAAAAAAAGAAATAACAGGTTGCCACTTGCAAAAAAAAAGTGTCAGTAGAATCCCTCAGTTTATATTTTATTTTCTCCAACTTAAGAAAAAACATCAAATTTTTAAACCACAGAGAGATGGAAGGACATCCTTTCCAGTGCAGGAGTATGCAACGTCTGGCCAACAAAGATGAGAAAGCTAAAACATCTTTGTGTACAGAACTCAGTGATACCGACTCATTGGTAACCCCAAAAATATAGCGATCAGGGGGCATGGCTTCAATTGCACTCCAAATATGGAGGACATAATGCCGAAAAAACCTGTCCAGAATGCATGTAATTTCGGGCACAGAAAAACTTAAACCTTAAACTGAATTAGACTGAGGCGGGCACAGGAAGTGGTAGACCGTATTCTATCTACGTCTTTCTCCCACCGTTCGTCGCCAAACTGCAGCCCCAACTCCTCCTCCCAAGCGGTCCTGGTTTTATCTGTATTACAGCTATTGAGAGATAAAATGAAACTGTAAATCCAGGAAATTAAACTATGCTGGTGTGGAGTAAACATGACTAAACTCTCCCAAGGTTGCTTGGGGGTACAGAGGGAAAATTGGGAAGGCATTTAGATACAAAGCTGCAGACTTGGAGATATCGAAAAAAATTTGCTGTAGGCAGCCCATACTCTAAGGACAGGCTGGTGAAACTTCTAAAGATGCCATCTTTGTACAAATTATAAAGTTGCTTTTCGTGCCATAGTGAGAAAGCTGAGTCTAAAAGTGACGGGGGAAACAAACGATTTTTATTCAAGGGACCAAGTGCTGACAGAGCCCTAAATTTAAAGTGACGCCTAAACTGAAACCAAATCCTAAGTGTATTCAGTACGACTGGATTGTCAGTATATCGAGATGGTTTAATCGGAAAAGGTGAGCAAAGCAGAGCAGATACAGAGGATGATCTACAAGACAGTAGCTCTAGATTGCACCAAGTGGTCCAGAAGTTCAGTTTTTGGATATGTGCAGCCCAGTAGTATATTTAAAAATTGGGCAAAGCAAGCCCACCACTGAGCCTACATCTCTGCAATAAAGTCTTACGGATTCTGGGCGGTTTTTCACCCCAAATAAAATAATTAATGATTCTATCTAAAGAATCAAAGAAATACTTATGTAAAAATAGTGGAAGCGATTGAAAAAAATTAAAGACACTTGGGCAGAACATTCATTTTAACTGCATTTTTCCTGTTAAAGACAGAGGCAGACTGCTCCACCTCTGAAAATCTGACTTCATGTCTGCCACAAGCGGAGCAAGATTGGAAATAAAAAGTTTGGGTAAGGAACGGGTCACCGTGATACCAAGGTATTTAAAGCCTGAACAGTTGAATTTGAATGGCAGATTCAGACGCTGAAGTTGTAGAGCGGTATTGTTTACCGGATAACACTCACTCTTATGGAAATTCAGTTTGTATCCCGAGAAAGAGCCAAAATCATCCAAGATAGATAAAATGACATGAACAGATGCTGCAGGATCCGTCACATATAACAACAAATCATCAGCATATAAGGACACCTTATATTCCGCTCCCTTGCGAGTTATACCCTTAAAGGCTAATGAGCATTTAAGTGGTGACAGTGGGCACCCCTGCCGGGTTCCACGCCCGAGACTGAAATAACCAGAGCTAATATTATTTGTACAGACACTGGCTTGCGGAGATTTATAAAGGAGGCGGATCCAGGAGACAAATGTATCACCAAACCCAAATTTCTTTAATATTGCAAACAGGTATTCCCACTCGACTCTATCGAACGCTTTCTCAGCATCCAATGGGACTACAACCTCAAGCAAAGGAGATGACTGCTTAGAGTAAATTATATTGAAAAGTGTATGAGTGTTAAAAAATGAATGTTGCCCTTTTATGAATCCAGTCTGTTCCATAGATTTGATACGTGGTAGTACATTTTCTAACCGGGAAGCAATCACTTTCGCCAGCAATTTCACGTCGGCATTCAGCAGCGACAGCGGTCTGTATGATCCGCACAGGTTGGGATCCTTGCCCTTCTTCAAGAGAAGGGCTATTGAGGCCTGATTGAAAGTGGGTGGTAGCACGCCCCGATCCAGAGATTCATTGAACACACCAAGGAGCAGCGGCACCAATTTATCGATAAACTTTTTTTAAAAACTCAACTGGAAAACCATCTGGGCCTGGGGCTTTATTACACTGCATCGCCTTTATTGAAGCTCTTACTTCGTCAAGAGATAGTGGAGAGTCCAAGTCCCTTACAGAGACCGTATCAATAACAGGAAAATCGACACTTTGAAGGAAATCACCCAGTCTCTTACTATCAGTAAGGCATTCAGATTTATAAAGAGCAGAGTAATATGACTTAAATACCGCATTGATCTCTATGGGATCGGTAACGATACCATTTGAGTCATTATTAATCTGCGGTATTAGGCGTGATGCAGCCTGCAGTCTTAACTGATGAGCTAACAATCTGCTTGGTTTGTCACCGTATTCATAATACGATCCACGAGTTTGTAGTAACATGCATTCAGTTTCCTTAGTGGAGAGGAGATCGAATTCTGCCTGCAACTCAACACGTTGTTTGTATAGCTCTGGAGAAGGATTGGACACATAGCGCTGATCGAGTTGAAATTTCCCTGACTTTAGCTCTGTGCTCCCGATATATGAAAGCAGAGTACGAAACGATTTGCCCCCTGAGATAGGCTTTCAGAGTCTCCCCTAATAATGAGCATGGAGTAGAGTTAAGACGATTAAACAACAAGAATTCATCAATAGCTTTAGAAATAGACGCACAGAAATCCTTGTCTGCTAGGAGATGTGAATTTAACCCGCCAACGAGATTGTGTAGGTCTATGGGTTAAGAATTGGATATCCAATGCTAGAGGAGCATGATCAGAGATCACAATGCCCAAATAATCTGTAGAGACAATGGAGCGATTAAGACGGCTATTGATAAAAAAATAATCAATTCTGGAATATGAATTATGCACCAGGGAGAAAAATTTGAATTTCTTTATCCCGGGATTGCGACATGTCCATGGGTCTACCAAGCCGTTTTGTGACACGAAATCGGAAAACGATTTAGACATTGCAGATTGGGATACAGCACAAGAACTAGAACGAGATAAAACAGGGTTCAAAACACAATTCAAATCACCACCAAAAATGATCAAATGGGTATTTATAAAGGGAAGACTGCTCAGTAACCTATTCGCAAAATCAGGATCATCAAAGTTTGGAGCATAAATATTAACCAGCAGAACCTTGGTCTGTATCTGTTTACCAGCCACAATGACATATCTGCCATTCCTATCTGCAATTGTATGGGTAGGTGAAAACCGTATGCTTCTATTTACTAGGATGGCCACCCCTCATGCCTTAGAATAGAAATTGGAGTGGAAAGTTTGACCCACCCAAGGACGGTGAAGCCTAAGATGATCTCTGATTCGGAGGTGTGTTTTCTGTAAAAATACTATGTCGGCGCGTAAGCATTTCAGGTGGGTAAAATTATAGACCGTTTAATAGGATTACCCATACCCCTATTATTCCAGCTAATAAACCGGGCAGGTGCACCACTGCCAGCTAAATGCGAGTCTGTATTAGCGTCAGCCATTCATCCAAAAACAACTACACAAAAAAAAAAAGAAAACAGGACCTGTGAAGCCCACCCCCCCCACCCCAGTGCGCACGCATCCGACACACAAACACAAACACATACCCAACACACAAGTAGAGTCCCCATCCTAACAGTAAATCCAGGGGACAGCAACATGAACTATCAAAAAAGAAACCTATCGCCACCCACACAAATAAATGTGCTAACGACACGGAGAACAAGCCTATCCTAAGCAAAGAGAGGGCTCCAGCAGATTAAACAACACAAAATAAATTATGCGCAACTATATCTAGTTCACGGCTACTCATCCCCGGTCTACATGAATATATAAACAATGTTTCTAGAGGAAAATAAATTCCCAACATAAATCGACCAAGCGTTTATGAAACAAACATTAAGTTTTCAGGATCACTTACACTTTGATTCCCGTAAAAATAACACTTAAAAAAAAAAACGAACACAACAACACAAAGTGCATAAAGTTAAGGACCAGCATCACCACACGGAGTCTGTGAACAGTGCAGTGACATGAAAAACAAGTAGCAAACATCACGTCCAACAGCGACAAAAAATATGTTCACACTTTAGACATTTTGGATAGTTTTTATATACTTGCTGGCCTCGTCAGGTGAAAGAAAATCTTTGCCCACACCATTGTGTGCAATACGTAGCCGGGCTGGATAAAACAACCCGTACCGCACGCCTTCAATGCCACGGAGCTGCCGCCGCACCTCGTTAAAGGCAGCCCGTGCTTTTGCGTTTTTTTCGTATGGTCGGGAAAAATAGAAATGTTAAGGCCCTTAAACTAAATGCGCTGTAATTCTCTGGCGCGCCGTAAGACATCCAGACATTCGCTGTGATAGTGAAATTTGGCCACAATGGCTCGTGGTCGTTCACCAGGCTTTGGTACGGGCTGTAGAGTGCAATGTGACCTGTCCAGAAACCGGCTCCTTCTCCAGACTAAGTGCCTCCCTCAACAGCACGGCAACACTCGCAGTAGTGAAGCTATTGGGGCCCTCAGGAACACCAATTATCCGGACATTATCGCGCCGTGATCTAGCTTCCAGATCTTCGCATTTGGTCTCCAGCTTATTGTACTCAGCAGTAAGACGGTGTATGTCACATTGCATTACAGCGATATCATCGGTGCAAACAGAAAGTGAGTGCTCCATTTCAACCATGGTGCCCTTCAGTTTCCGCACCGCAGCCTCATTCGCAGCTTTATCGCTGGACAGCTGCGCCTTCACCGCCTGCAGCTCCGACTTTATTGTCAGCAAATCGTTTCCCAAAGTACATTCCAATGCATGTAGCTCGGCCTTAAATACCTCAATGATTTTGGACCTCAGAGAGGACAGCAGCTCTGACTTTAATGAGTCAATATCAGCCTTAGAAGCTGCCTGTGAAATGATGGGCCCTTCACACGGAGGTGAATCACGAGAAGGCGAGGCCGCAACTGTTGCACCAGGCCGCAGCTGTGACTGAGTTGTGCTACGGGTCTTAGTAGTTTTACCAGACATTATAATTACCTCTAGATTCAAATACACAAACAACGAGGGTAAACCGACGAATTGAGAGCAAAAATAAAAGTGAAAAACACGAAATAATAACAATTATAACATTAATCCACCGAAGCCCCCTTACACCTCGTCCTACTCCATGACAAGCTCGATAGCACCCCCAGGCAGGTCCTATTTAAGAGATTTCTTGATTGCGAACAGGTGTGGCAGTAATCAGGCCTGGGTGTGGCTATAGAAATTGAATTCAGGTGTGATAAACCACAGTTTTAACAGGGTGGCAAAAACTTTTTCACACAGGGCCATGTGATTTTGGATTTTGTTTTCCCTCAATAATAAAAACCTTCATTTAAAAACTGCATGTTGTTTTCACTTGTGCTATCTTTTACTAATATTTAAATTTGTTTGATGATCTGAAACATTAAATTGTGACAAACATGCAAAAAAAAAATAAGAAATCAGGAAGGGGCAAACATTTTTTTACACCACTGTAGACAGGTTTGTGTGCCTTTCCAAATCATATCCAATCAACTAAATTTATCACAGGTGGCGTCCAATCAAGTTGTAGAAAAATGTCAAGGATGATCAGAGGAAACAGGATGCACCTGAGCTCAATTTTGAGTGTCATGGCAAAGGCTGTGAATACTAATGTATGTGATTTTTTTTCACCTTTTTTATTTGTAATAAATTTGCAAAGATTTCCAACAAACTTTTTTCACTGTGTCATTATGAGGAATCTTTGTAGAATGTTAAGGAAAATAATGAATTGAATCCATTTGGAATAAGTTAAGTCAAAAAATGGTAAATCTAATACATGTATTTATACACAATTTCTACTTTGCACATATTTAATGAGTGCCAATATAAGTGTATATTGTGTGTTCAAGCAATGTAAGTACTTGAACAATATCCACCTTAATATCTTTATTGTTCTGATACAGAATTTATTCCTTTTCCAATTTCATTCTATTTTCCAATTGCTATTTCTATTTCTATTTCTTCTTTCCCCTACACAGCATTCATCCTTCATTTTCAGTTTACCTGTTTTTATGCCACTTCTCTCTATTTTCGCTTGGTCACAATCCAATGTTTGTACATGGAAAGTTAAATTGTTTTGCATTATAGATAAACTTTAGGATACAATTTATATAAAATATATAGGTAAACCGTTTTACCTGTATGTGTATGTATGTATATATATATATATATATATATATATATATATATATATATATATATATATATATATATATATAATTTAGTCCTATAATTTTATATATATTTTTATCCCATTTGGTATGCAATGTGCTTCTTATGCATTCAAACCTGAAGTATGAATTAAAATAAACTAGTTTGCCCACACTCCAGTCCAATAGGTGGCAGTAATACACTTTTTTTGTGCGACGTCAAACGCCTATTTTCAAAAAAGAAATTGTTCAAAACGGCTTGGCTCTGAAATATAGATTATGGGTAACTATATATTTTTTTAATTCTTATTATCTAACTATACAATTTGCTGTCAGGTATATTCAGATATCGTTTACTGAAATAGGCGATCTAATCAAAATGGTGTTTGTCTTATACTATGAACATACATTTCGGAAATTATCTTGTGAACGTCTCCTGGATTAGCTAAATAGCCTCTGAACCATTTTGACTAGCTAGTAACAAACTTTAAATAAAGGTTTACCTTACATTTTCAGGAGCTAAAACAAATGCTACCCACATTAAACATAGCGTTGGACTAAATTCTGCTAAAGTGATCTAGGTAATTACTGATTCAAAATGATTTCCCGGTAGATATACAGCATTTTAAACTATGTGTTTCTATATCCAGAACAATTAACTTTAATGCAATACTATTACACATAAAAAATATTGCATATTAACCATATTGCATATTTAACACATTGCTTCATTACTTCACATGTATTTGAACACATTCAATCTAATTTTTAAACCAGGTTAATATGCAATATTTTTTATGTGTAATAGTATTGCATTAAAGTTCATTGGTCTAGATATAGAAACACATAGTTTAGACTCCCATTACCAGGTGTGTGCTGTTATAATCTTTTGGCAGTGAAAATGCCACAGCACAAGGAATATCATTTTAGCACCTATCTGTTTGCATTTTTTAAGGCATTTTTGTTATTGCTGTTTTACTTTAGGACTGTTTGTTTTACAGACCTACTGTATAACTAAGTTTGTCAATGTGCCAGTTCCTGCTTTTACATAATGTTTTAACAATCCTTGCAAAAAAGCAATTTGTGTAGACAGTGTTACAGTGTTCCCCCAGTGATGGGCTGTTAGAATCACAGAATTAGGTCTTAATACATATTTCCCCATGAATATGTATTAAATTATTGCCAATAGTAGGGTCTCTTCGTTTCCTAGCTTTTCTTTTGGTTGAGCTACTTACTGTAGTGTATGTTTATGCTTGAGTTTCTATATTTCAGCCATCATGTGTTGCCAGGGTCTAGAAGTGTCCCTGATTAAGGATTTAAATAGTCGAATCAGATTTTGTCAAGTATAGTTGTAAGACAATTTCTCATAACATTTTAAAGCCACGATGTACAGAACATAACACAAAGATATAGGAAAAAAGGTATAAAAACATTTTGGATCAATAAACCTTAACAAATAACTGCAGAAAGGCCACAAAGCAGACAGGATATGCATTTCACCTGTGGGCAAATCAAATTAAATTGGATAAATTGCCTGTGCGAGCACGTTCTAAGTATAGCACAACATTGATACACTGAAAAACAGAATTTACAGAATTTAATTAGAACAAAATATAATTTTACAGAATATCCCAGATTTTGTTACAAAGTTTAATCCCTGCTGTCAAGATGCTCTTGTGTCGGTCACAGATCATGGAAAGTGAAATTTAAATACCTCACAGGGATGGTTGGATTTATTCACACACACTAAAAACATTTATTAAAAGTTTCTTTCTTTTTTACATTTTTATTCACAACATTACTATAATGAGCTGTATATTCATTTATTGGGAGAAAACCGGTAGTTCTATGTGAAATCAGACATTGAGCACCTCGTATATCCCAAATTGGATGATCCTTATTTCATGGCACCTCTGCAAAGATTTGTCTGTCAAATCAGGTTCCCCCTATCGAATCCTAGAATCTTTGACTATTCGGGATCATCCCTACCAGGGTAAAAATCTGGCCTCCAGAATCAGCAGTGTGGGCACCTGTATCATAAAATACACATCATGGATGCTGTCGCTCTAACTAATCAGATGTGGAGTTGGCAACACCAGGGTGTTTAGAGGGTCAGAAAGTACACTATTCAGAGCTAGCAAAGAGCATCTGCACAAGCTTTAGTTGCAGCTATACTTAGAATTTCAAGACAGACTTTTCAGGAAAAGCTAGATATTATGAGGGAAAAATCAAAAAGTTCAAAACAGTCATTAATCTTTTTCAAGAGCCATTTCATTCTGTAAAATCTTTACAAAAACACTATTTGCCTTAAATAAAAAAAAAAAAGGAAAGCCATCATATTTTCTGTGGTCAGAGAACTACAAAAATGCATGGAAACAGGGGGTCGGCGGACCCTGTGGGCTCCTACAGATGATATATGCGGTGCAGTGAAAGGAGACTTGTTGAATTGTGTTTATTGGCTTTCTTGTTTAGTAATGGCATTCATTGTCACTGTATGAGATTTCTGTTTGTGATGCAGTGCTCTATTATTCTGCGTTTTTGTATAATATTGATGGTTTCTATGGCTGTGGCATCATGATGGTATTAAGAGATGAATTGTTTCAGTCTGGACACCACTGAGATCCTAGGTGGGAAATGCACAGCCTGTCACTCTGTTTCCCATTAGTTACCAATTTATTTAGACATATTGCCACTATCAAATTCAATATTACCTTGTTTTTTCCACTTAAAATGGTACATTTCCTTAGTTTAAATATTTTTTTTTATTTCTATGTTCTATTACAAATAATATATGGGTTCATGCCATTTGCAACTGATTCTGTTGTATTTATTTTACACAGCGTCCCAATACCTTTGGATATCTACCGTAATTTCCGGACTATAAAGCGAACCCAAATATAAGACGCACCCACTGAATTTGACAAAGATTTTTATTTTGAACATAAATAAGCCGCACTTGTCTATAAGCCGCAGGTGTCTACATTGAAACTAATGAACTTTACACAGGCTTTAATGAAAGACAGTGTCTGTTACACGGCTTGTATCTAAACAGTAGCCTACCAAGAAAGTCATTGTTCACTGTCTTCCTCCTTCCTTTAACAACAATTTCTCTCTGGAGTTTTTCTTTTGGCATCGTCGTGCGTTTAAAAATCACCATCGGTGAAGCTTTTCTCCCGATGCCGTGCAGCTCAGAACACAGGTGAAGTGCTTTTTTTCATGGCCGGTTGTTTTCAGCATGATGAATGATTCGCATTTCCTGTAGACAGTTCGAGTGAGCGGCAGGTCAAACGTCAGAGGAACCTCATCCATATTCATGATGTGGTGCGGCCCGATTCAGTGGGAGCACGATTTAATATAAAGAGTTTTATTGGTTCACCTAAACCCGTTCCGTAATTTCATTGGTCTAATGTTATGGGGTTCAGTTTTTTGGCTTGAAGCTTGTGAAATCTACAATTAGAATATTCACATTCTTTCTTCAATTATTATTCTCATCCTCTCTCCAAAAGCAGCATCAGATTTAACCAATAAAACATTTAAGTCTAGATTAAGAACGATAAGAACTTAAAGCTGATGGTCAGCCGTTGGAAAATTTAAGCGTCGGTCGGCTTTATTTTTAAACGCATCAGTTGTTTTTTGTCAGATTCTGTATGTCAATTTACCAGCGGAGCTCATTGACGTGAAATGGAACTCTGATTGGCTATTTGGCAGAATTAGGGATTAATTAATTAATAGGAATTAATTAAAAAAATGCTAAAAATAAATAAATATTCGGCCAAATTAATCAGTCAAGGTCTAATATCTAGCAATATGTTCGTTTTATTGCTGTCTGGATGCAGTATTTGGTGAAGAGTTAATTATTCCTAGCAGGCTGAATGATCTGGCCATTTGATCATGCTTTATGGACAGCATGATGATAGTGTCCAAATGGTGATGAAAAGCTAATGAAGTGGTGAAGAGACATTTCAGTCTTATTTCAGTTTGTGTTGGGCCAGTGTTTCAGCAATACATTTTAATTAAATTAAACAGTAATTTCAAAATATATTAGAAGCAGCAGTTTTTTTGGAAGAGTGTAATGTCTAGGGTGACCTTAAGTGCAATAAACCAAACCATCAATTTAAAATAAAAAGCCAGTCTTTTATTGACCTTGCTTACTTTAACTAGTTTCAAAAATATCTCTTGTCTTTACCAGCTAAGCAATTCTGTCTTACAGTTGTGCTAAAGTTTCGAATTACATGTGCATAAAATGTCAACAGAGTGTGAGGTTCAGCGATTGCAGCAGAAAGCAGAAGAGGCACAAGAGGCTCTTCAGAAGGCAGCACAGTATGGACTTCAGCTCTTGGATGACAAAATGGATCTACAAAATATGTTGGAGGAACAGCGAATTGAGATGACATCTCTAATTGAGGTTAGATTTTTTAAGTGGAAAATGCACAGATAAAAATGTATAGGCTTTAATTAAATTCTTTTTTTACCCTTAGTTTGGAAACTATTAAAATGTAAAGGTTTGTTGATTGTGCATGTCTCCAGCAATGTGCCAGTTCCAAACATTATTTTCATTTGAATCTTCCAATATACTTGCACAAAACATGAACAGGGTCATTGCAGCATGAATCAATGGGTATCAAAGGACCACAAGGTAGAGAAATAGACAATCAAAAAAAGAATGTCAGCTTTTTCCTTTTAGTAGTGGGAACAAAGGGAAGAAGGAAAGTACTGGATATTACAATGAAATATCAGTACTTTGTTAAAAAGCAGTTGCTGACAATTTCTTTTATTATTTTATCAAAATTTATTTCAATCCAAAGGGGAAATAATTTTTTGCAAGATGTTGTGTTAATTGTGGTCAAGTTTGCATAAAGTCTTTTTTTTAGCAAATATTCAAACATTTTCAATTTGGTTCTGTTCTCTGTTGTGCTCAATTTGTGTCCTATGACAGTGGTACCTTGACCTACGAGTTTAAATCGACGAGCTCTTATCTCAATTTGCTCGCACATCAAATCAGTTTTCCATATTGAAAATACTTAAAATGGCATTAATCCATTCCAACCCTCAAAATGACACCCTGTTTTTATGTTTCATGTTATTAAATTAGGAAAATACATTTCTAAATAACAAATCTTGTATAAAAACATAATAGAAAGAGTATGTAAAGATATAATAAGGTTTTATTCAGTGTATTTACCTTGGAGATGAGACGACTTGAGCTAATGAAAACGCTGGCAGAGGGGGGCGGGGGGGTTAGAGGCGATAAGCAGAGGAGGAGGGAAAACTCGTTTTTTACTATCACTACTGTACACTTCGTATCCCTAAACTTTTAATTTTTTTACTTTTTCTTCTTTGCTTATCTTAATTTTCGTCACAATCTTTGCTTTTTGGCTTCGCTTCGCCATTTAAGCTCGTACCCCAATTTAATTTTAATGTAAAATGTTTTTATCTGATTAGTCTATCTAAAAAATAATTTTCTTAAAGCCTGTCTAATCCCTATTTTTGAGTTAGCATTGTGTGTTTAAATGCTTTTACTTTCAAAATTAAACATAGGCATGTGTTCAGCTGTTGTTTTTGATAAGTTTGACTTTACCAAACGTTTAAGTGGTCTCTGTATGTGATCCATCAATATTTTTTTTCCTATTGATAGTAGGGAAAAAAATAAAAAATAATAAAAAAAAAATTTTTTCCCAACATATAAATTTTCCCATATTGATGGTTCACCTGTCAGGAATCCACCTGCCACGCCCCCTGCGGCGGCTGTCATGCTGCCGCTATCTCTGCCGCTCACGGCTTCATTACACACACCTGGGACTCGTTAATCACTCATCTCCGGCACCATATATATACCCCCCACTCACACTCACTCTCTGTCCGTTAATATATGCATGACCCTATGCGTGCCGTTCCGACTCCGCTGTCCTGCAACGGCCGCGATTTTCTCCCAAGCGCATCTCGGATCAGCTGCACTTTTCCCCAAGCGCACCTCGGACTACTCTCTCTACATGCTCTCTCGACTGCTGTCTCGACATACTCTGCTGTCTCGACATACTCTCTCGACTGCTGTTTATGTGTGTTTGTGGTACTCTCTTTATTAAACCCGAGCAAACTGTACTCCGGCTTCCGCCTCCCTTCATTCGCCCCCTGACATCACCACTACCCCTCTAGTCTTAGACAATTTTTTTTAATGGTTTAGATAGTTCCTAACCTTATTTTAGTAGTTTTAGCAATCTCTTAAGTTCGTTTAAACGTGCTTGCTTGACCATTTTAGGCAGTTATATTTACAACAAAGTTGCATCAACACCGTTCAAGAATTATGACCAACAGATCAGTTGTCTGACCCCACTTGTCTTGGAGGGTGCACATGATATACTTTGCCCTTGTGGATTGGTAGCTTCCTTATTATGAGTAAACTAATTTAAAGAGAAGATTGAGGATGCATAAAAAAAGAACAAAAATCTACAGACAGCCACTAGAGGGCACTTTTGTGTCCCAGTTATATTCATTAGTGTATGCCACTACTCGTTAAAACCTTATCACTTTTTACTTTCATGTTGATGACACCCAGCTTAATCTTTTTGATAAACAACTGCATAAGTTTGTTAATGCACAGGTGTGGAAATTTTCTACTGTTGTTAAAATTGTATGTTGTATTTTTGATTCTAGAAACCTAAAAAGTTTTTTTTATTTATCTTAGGAAATTAAAAAGATCAGATCAGGTCTGTCTTTTTCTGACAATTTCAGTTATGCTTCTATTTCTTCCATGCTTAATTTCTGTAATAGCCATTACGCTTTTAATTTGAGCAAAGCACTGTATTTGACCCCAATCCTCTTCACATTGGCTAACTGCAAAATATTACATGATTTAAAATTTTTGTTTTTAATTTACAAAGCATTAGTTAGCATTTAACATTATTGTATACAATATATAATGCTATAGCACTCAGGTCATCTATCCTAGGTCTGTGTCTATACCAGTGTCTCTCACCTGGTGACTAAAGTGGTGTATGCTGTCTGTTGCTTTGTTTCTCTGAATCGGGCTACATATTCTTAAAAAAATTTAATTCTTCTCCCACCAAATTCAATTTGCTTTCTTCAGGTAAAACAACTTAACTGGAATAATAAGAAATACAACTTAAAAGATTTGCAATAAATATGTTAACAGGGCTTGGAGCAAGAAAAATATTCACTGCAGAGAGAAGTGGAGCTAAAAAACCGCATCCTGGACAGCCTTAATTCAGAATTTGATGTTGTTAAAAAACAACAAAAGCATCTGTTGGAACAGCAACAAGCAACATTTGAGTGGCACCATGCAGTGGAACGCACTGAATACAAGAACAAGGTCAGAATAAAATTCTTTATTTATTCTTTATTTGAAAATTATTATCCAGACCATCACTGGTGTTCTTGGTTAGACACTTCCTTTTAAGCTTTTATTTGTTCGATTTTTACAGATTAATACTTGATGTGCAAATTAATATATATTAATAATGTGTTCTTCATTCTATTTTAACTGATTTTGGGTGGGCATTACATTTCTACCAATGGGACTGCTTTCTATCAAAGATGTTAGCTTTCAGATATAACCAGATTCAAGACCTCAGTGTTTGACATCCATATCTAATAGAACAGAAATGACTGATGCTAGAATTAGCAGTTTTGTCATTATAACTCAGTGGCTAAGATAAGTACTCTTCAAGAGTTTAAACATCCTAGATTTTCTACTCACAACATCAAACGAAAGCAGAAATGTAATTGATGGACAATTGGCATGCTATTGCTTAAGCTTGAATGGGTGATGATCTCTGATTCTAACCTTTGAACTAGGGCTGGGTGATTTTTTTTTTTTCTTCTCAATCAATTAGGATTTACATTTTAAGACAATAAATTTTTTATTTTAAATCGAGGTATTGTGATTTTTATTAAAAATGTTGACACACTCATCCAATCAAATACATTGTCATTGCACCAATGGCAGAATAGTTAATTTAACAGTATTGACAATATTGTATAGACCAGGGGTCGCCAACCAGTCAAGAGCCAAGAGCGTTTTTCTTTTACTATGCATGTTGCTTAGTGGGACTTCTGGCATTCCAGCTCAGAGTGCAACTGTGATTCAATAGCCGTGTTAATGTCCCATATTCTGTGTTCAACAGTGTGGTGGGACAGTTGGATGTCTGATACTATCCAGTTTAGTTTGTCGTTTTCAGAAGACAAGATTTCAACAACGTCACTGAGGGATTTTTTTAATGAACTTCCCTTCATTGTATGGCTTTTTAGCTTGTTTAATGTTCCAAACCAGTTAAAACTGTATCTGCTTTTCTGCGTGACCAACTTGTGTTTGTGAAGTTCAGTCCCTTTTGGAAATTCCTGGTTGATGTTAGTATGGAGTGCGCTGAAGTGGCGCTGAAGATTTGAAATGCGCTAATGACGCCTGACATAAGGCAGAATGACTTGTCATTACGTTCAACAAAAAATTTAAACTCTCCCACTCTGTTAAAAATGTCCCGTGTTCATCTTCATATTTTCGTTTTGCTGTGCGTTTGTTCCTGCCATTTTGAGAGCGAACTTGACACAAATTGTCTACTTAAAATTTAAGTCAAATGCGCATGTGCGTGAGATGAAAATACCGCAAAGTTTCCCAGTAGGGGCAAGATCATTTATGTCTTAAAAATACCGTATTGAACTCAAGCGAAGCGAACACGCACGTTTAAAAAAACCACAAACTTCGATATGAACGTAAGAGCCGCATGAAACCAGGCAAAGTGCCGCATGCGGCTCGAGAGCCGCGGGTTGGCCACCCCTGGTATAGACAATATTGTTTGACCACATGATGGCGCGTCTGATTACACGCTCACATATGAGAGCATTCTATGAACGATAGTAATGTGCATTATCATGGAGGTGGATGGCTTTTCATGTCAGGATGACCTGGTGCCAAAGAAAGGTAGTAATGTTTTTTTGTCTGGTTTGGAAATGGTTCAGATTTGAGAGGCCAGAGGTTGAACAAAAATTTGTCAAATGCAAAATATGCCGCAACTCCGTTGCGACCAGTAGTAGCAGCACCACTAAATTATTCCAGCATTTGCGACAAAGACGCCAAGCTGAATGGGAAGAATGCTCAAAATTAAGAAATGCTTATCTTAAATTGCAAAAGGCCAGATGTCATTTTCAGTATCGTTATCTAATGCCATTCCATACGACAAAAAAGCCTCCCGATGGAAAGAAATTACACATTCTGTGGCGTTTCATATTGCTAAGGACATGTTTCCCAGGGTTCATAAAAATGCTACACACAGTTGATCAAAGATTCAAGTTGCCAAGCCGCAAATATTTTTTAGAAGTGGTTATTCGCCGAATGTAAAAAGAGAAGGGATCTTGCATCTGCATAAGCTGAGCTTGGCCTAGCTTCTCATCAGCTCATTACGGAGAGCCCCATCCAGGTGGGGTTCAAGACAAAATATGATTAAGAAAGGTTTAGAACAGGAGAAAGCCTAAGCTTTGGTCCTTGGCTCTGATAAAAAAAAAATTGGCAGCTTGTTCCAACATGGCAAGACATGGATGTCATGGAATCTGTAAATAAAGCTGTAAGTCCTTTGCAAGAGTTCACTGATGCATTGTCGGGTGAGGCATATGAGAGTGTCTCATACCTCAAAATAGTGCTCCATCTCTTATACAGTAGCATTCTATGAGCACAAGACGATGATACAAACTTAACAAAACATATCAAAAGCACAATGCTGCAGTACCTTAACTGCAAATACAGCGACCCTGTCAAGGATGAACTTCTTAGCGTAGCTTCTCTGATGGATCCCAGGTTCCGTACAACTTGCATCAAACATCTTTGTTGCCAGACAAAAATTTTGCAAGAGTTCAGATGACTCAGGATGTGGAGCTGGAAGAACAGAAGCTGGGCCCAAGAGAAAAAAAAACCTTGGCAAGCCTTTTTAAGAAAATGGCACCACAACCTGTCATTCAATCAGAAGACATCAAAGCCAAGCTGACAGCCTATTTGGTGTCTCAGACACAGACCCACTTCACTGGTAGGACACTAATTAATCTCAACCAATTAATCACCAGGCTTGGAAAGCTTGCAAAAAATACCACTGTATTACCACAACTAGTGTCCCTGCTGTGAGAAAGTTCAATGCAGATAGGGACATTGTAATCTGTCATAGATCATCTCTGAAACCTGAAACAGTAGACAGACTGGTCTTCCTCTCAAGAAACCTGGGAAAAACAACTACATGTGACATGTGAACAACATGCAAAAATAATGTTTACATGATAGTCTGCAAAGTGCTACTGTTTTTATTTATTTATTTATTATATTTTATTATTATATATTATTATTATTATTATTATTATTATTATTCATTTAAACATTTACTGTTTATACTACTGGTTTGAGCTTGCTTGATAATTTTTTTTAGTTGACCAAGATAAAGTTTACATTAGTTAAAATGGGTATTTTTTTGCTCTGTGATCAGAATTATTGAATGTTTAATAAAGATTTCAATTAAATTAAACAATATTTGCTTTCATATTTTATTTAAATCTTCTGCAAAGATATTTAACTAGAGAATTTGTTTTACATTTACTTACACAGTGTTGACCACTTTATTTACAGCAATACCATTTAAAAACAATGTTTCTTATCAGATGATTTTCAAATTACTAATAAAGAGAATGATACTTCAGTCATGTTGTTGTAGTTATGTTTTAATTTGACTAGTAACACATAAGAAATCTAAATCGTGAATCGGTCAAACAAGATTTTAATGTTTTGCCATATCTTCTAGCCCTACTTTGAACCTTTGATGATCTCTGATTCTGACATACTGATTGCTGACTTACAGATTAAATACATGTATTAAAATAAGTCGTAGTATGAAATTAAAGCTCATTTTGAAATAAAAGTAAATTGTGACAATGTTGTAGAAAATTGTTACAGTTTGTAGTCCCTTCAAAGCTTGTAAACCAACTGGTTGGCCTCAGCAGCATATGGTTTTCACACCCTGTTTTAGATTTTTTCCAACATTTATGAAATAACCAAGCCTTTAAATTAACAAATAAAATGTTTTTTTATCCTAGTGTTGCCTACTGTTACTATGTACATAAACATTGCTTTATATACTCTAAGGCAGTAGTTATCATCCCCCTCATCCATAGGTTGATAAGTTGAAAGGGGATCTAGATGAGGCTAAGCTTCTTGAGAAACAGCTGAGACATAAGTTGGAATTGCAGTCTCAAGCTTTAACCAGCAAAAATGAGGAGCTACGCAGAATGTCTGAACCTGCCGATGAAACTATGTCTTCAGAGATCTTGGCGCTACAAATCCAGAAAATGGACCTGGAATCATCTAAGGTAAAGATGTTCTATATTATTTATATTATTATATATAAATATTTTAAGCAAAATGTTTTCAATACATCACTGTACTAAATGCAATTTGAATAATTCTTAAATAAACCAAAGCATGAAATTAAAGTTTGTAATTTATACAGACAAACTGTGTTAATCCCACAAAAGAAAACAAAATAATATTAAAGTATTTTGATTTTTGTTGCGACACCTTTTGTTTTGATTATGGCATGCATACCATTGTATCATTCAGTACGTTTATAGAATGTCAGAACATAACACTTTTTCATTGCTCCAACGTCTATCCTTATGGTACCTAGCAAATTAAAGCTTTTTCCCTGATTCGGTTTTAATGTGATGGACAGTCTTTAACCCAATTTTTGTAGTTTTTGCAGTCTCCTTAGTTGTTTGTTTTACAAATAAGCTACTTGGTGCTAACTTTTTGCCAGCTCAAACATATTAATAATTGCAGTATTTAATGGGAGGCTCTTGGTTAGATCCAGGTGGTAACTTTTTTTTTTTTTTTTTTTTGCCAGGCAGAGTAGATTAGATACAAAACATAAAAACAGATATGTCAATGCAATAGCACATAAAAGATGATGTTAGTAACAGCAAGCAGCGCAGTAATGGTTTTAAAGAGGTTTCTAAAAACATGAGTTTTGAAACCTGACAGACTAGATGCATTTTTTTGCATACAGTATAATTGGCCAGTGGGTCCAGTGTCATCGGTGCTGTTGACCCAACAGCTTAACCCCTGCTCCACGTGCTTGGCTGGATGAGGTAGAAAAACAAAAACCTTACTTTACAAAAATCTTTATAGAACAATTAGTGATCCAACACCATCCAACTAATAAACAGATGAAGTCGTACCCAAAAAAAAGAAAAGAAAAAACAAGTTCAAAATAGGCATGGGTAGTTTGTCCGGACAAATTGAGAGAAGGATTCTTTGTTTGTTTGCCACGAGAGAACCATTACAGAGCTGAAACTTTCCAGAAGGTCTTGGAAAATCTTCAACAGAAAATGTTCTAGGCTTTTCTCTGACTGTCTTAATGTTCATGAGTCCTATCTGGAGATTTAATTTAGAGACAGTGAACCCCAATTAGGAGATACCTGAATGGTTGAACATACATTTTTGGCTTACTGTACAAGTGATTTATTAGATGTTTGCTAAACTGGGTATAGACATGTTCATGGGGTTTCTTAGGGGAAAAAAGAGGACGTATTCTTATGTAAAAACATGGTTGGTTAGACAACATGACTGAGCATGTCACACAGGACATCGTTGATTAGTGGGTTAGTAAGCCAAATGGGGCATTTGGCAGACTAGATTATAGTAATTCTTGAGTTCAGAGTTTGTTTCCAAAAGCCACACAGTCTCTGATGCATTCCTCAATGGCTATACTTTTGGATTCTGAAGAAAAGAAAAAAAAGATTCATCTTTAGGAGTAATGTCTTGAAGCAGGTCAGTAGAGAAGTTGCAACAGTGGTGTGTAATCCTCTGACTACACAAAATGTGGCTAACGAGTGTTCTGTTTCATTGAGCAGCAGCAAGAATAAAGTCTTGAGGCGAGTGCTGTAAGAGAGCTTTGGCAAAGTTTTGTGTGTCTATATTATACTGTATATGTGCCCAGTAAAACAAACTGCAATGAAGGAACAGAGACAGAAACACTAAGATGCCTATTCACACATCAGTATAAATCACAGAAATTTAACAAACACCTCCTTATTGGCATTAGATTTTAATCAGCCAAGATTTCTGAACATTAGTCACTCAATTCTCAGTTATTGCAACTTATAGGTGCAGGAGAACCTTTGTCTTTCATTAAAATACCGGTTGTGAAAAATGGGTCTCAAAGTCTTTGTACAAGCTGACTCAATTTAGGCTATGTTTGGATACTTGCCATAATTTGTGTCATTAACTGCCATAAGCCTTAATCTATTATCTCAGGAAAAACCAAATGTTTTATCGGCTCTGTGGATCTGTGCCAGACCAAGGGCTCTATCTCAATCAACAAAAATGGAGAAAATATAGATAATTAAATGGCACAAAGTAGGCTTGGTTGTATTTTACAGTGTAAATAGAGCAATAATTAGTGTATACATTTTAAACTAAATATCGTATTTCTAACAAATAATAGTACTGTTGGGGCATTTTATAATTTTCAAACAATATTCTTAACTATTTTAAAGAATCAATAAAAAATTTGGACAGGCGCACAAAAAAATTGTAAATTAAAAAGATAAGGAACATTGCATTTGGCATGATAGACAACTGCAATTAAAACTTGACTAGAATTCTGATTGTTGTGGGTACATAGAACCAGTAATGAGACACTACGAAAGGACATGAAAACATTCTGCATTTGGCAAAATTGTAGCAATCACTAGTCTACAGCGACTATAATTAGCCTGGCACAACTTCAATCTCTGACCATGGTGGCTCCAAATGAGCATGGTGAGTAGTGTTACTGACTTGGTATAACTAAAACCATACTGTAAGGAGCAAAAACCAATGATGTGAAGAATGTGTTGCTATGTTTGTACATCTGATTAAAGGTGTTTTATAGGTTTTTAAAGGCTAAATCGAGAGTTTTTTTTAAAGGCTATATTTGTCCTAATTTCAGGTGTGATCAAGTTGTGGTGTACAAAAAAAGAATGTATTTTTTTCTTGTCTTGTTTTCATTATTTATCATTAACATTATTTTTTTATTTTTTTTATTAAGTGTACATACTTAATGGTACTTAACTGTGTGGATATAAGAATATGCTTTTATATCAGGAATAAAAAATTGTTTTTCCCCTTTGTCATTTCAAACAGCCATGCATGGATTTGTTTTAATCTAAGTTTTTATTTTGGACTCCATTTTTCTTAAGGCTGCCATAGAACAGAAGCATCAGGATTTGAAATACAAAGAACAGCAGTTGGAGCTGGCTAATTGTATCCTCCAGAGGCAACTAGAGACACTTGAAATTGCAAAGGAAGAAAAAGAAAAAGAGGCCATGACACTGTACAGTGCTTTGGAGGTAATTTATTAACAAGCTTTTGCTCTGAAGTATTAATAACATTGGTCAACCTTATATGAACTAAGGGAAAACTAAGATTATTTAATAAAGCTTAAAAAAAATTCTCATTATTCTATGTTCATTAACCTATAATGACAAATTAATTTAATAAATGTCTGTAACAGTTTTAATATAAAAAAACCCTGAAATATCACATGTACCTAAGTATTAAGTCCCCTTTTAACAACACTTGAATATTAGTGAAGGTGCTTCCTAATTCTTGATTGTTGCTGTTTCTACACCATGATTGTAAAACACCTGTGAAAATATTTATTGATTAGACAGGATTTGAAAAAAACACACACCTCTCTATAGAAGGCCTCACAGCTGACTATAATCATCCGTCTCCATACCCACCATCCTCTTAATCCCCCTCTTTCAAACCAACTACTGCATGTCTTCTCTCACCACATCCATAAACCTCCTCCTTGACTTTCCTCTTTTCCTCCTTCCTGGTGGCTCCATTGTATAAGATCAACCTAATCAAAGTTTTAAAACAATTGTTGATCTCTAATAATAATTTTGTGTAAATTTAATGTCTATAAATTCAGGTAATTACAGTAATAATTCATGAAACCCCATAAATCATTACACATTGCTCTCCTCTACAGGAAAGATACTTTTCTTGTATTTACTTGGTATCGGATCCATACCTAATTTTGCAGTATGGCCCACCCCTGTTGTCACCCCCTATGGCCCCGCCCTCCCACTACAATGCTCCAACCCTATACCATACAAATCGTTTACAACCGTCCATAAAAATGATTTACTAAACCTGCGCAAATTTGCGTAAATTTCCTGGACCTAACACCTACTAGCACCCCTGCTGAGATTTTCACAGGCCTTCAGCTCCATTGTTCTCTTGCTTTTGTTGTGCAAACACACTCATTACCTGTGAGGCCTGGCACATTTGCATTTGTTTACTCAGAGTAGCTCAGAGGCCAAACCTCTGTTTGTGCTGCATGAATCGGCAACGAAGTTGCTTAGCTAGAAGACTCAGAAACAATCTTCTTTTGCCTGTCCACCCTGTACATGCCTTTGGCAAAATGTAGGCATTCACCGCCGCCAGGTCCAGCATATTGTAAAAAAACGCTACTGGGCACCTGCGTGTTGCTGCTCTTACGAAATACATCCACGCTATTTGGTCCAACACGTCTACACCACACTGTAAAAGCAGAGAGAGAGAGTGTCATGAGTATATGTGCTTTTTTTTTTCTATAGGCCTGTATAGTACACACCAGAAAACATTGTAGCACTGGTGTAAAATTATACACACATTCACATAACTTCATGTGGTTATAGTCTGTTATCGTGTTGGGTTTCCTCTTTCTGCCGTCACCGATCGTCACGTCTTGGTGCATGGAACTTAGAACACACACAGTCTTGTTTTTCAGTCTTGTTGCAATCAGTGAGATTGCAGCAAATTTGTCTGGTTTCACCCGTTCTGCCCGCGTGTCCTTGCCATCAAATCGAAGGTGTTGCATAATTGAAATGAATCTATCTCTGGGCATTGTCTCTTTGATTACTGGCACCATAAAGCTTTCTGACCAGCAATCCACAATGGAACCAACGGGACACATGATTGCTCTTACAAACAGAATTGAAATGAATGCCATCAGTTTATGAATTGCCAAATTCCAGTCCGGCTCTGTTCTGTGGGCTTGATGGACTGTGCACTCCCTGAGGGTCTGTAGCATTCCCACATCTAACAGGCAAAGGAAGCTTTGGAGCACGCTTGTAATTTTACGCTGTCGGAAGATAAACAAATAGAGAGTGGTAGATTTGCACGAACCTCACTCTAAATGGGTTTATATAAATATCATATGTATTATGGCAATGACAATCCTTAGCAGACTCTGTGGGTCCAGCTTGCGCAGTAAAGCATGAGTGATTTGCTACTGCACTGGGCATTCCAATGTCCTCCTCTACCCACACAGTGCCGTCTTTTGCCGTCTGGCTCAGACAGGGCTTCCCAGTACCACATTTAATGATTGCAAAATTGCCTGTATAGTAAATTTCAGCAGGAAAAACTTAAATTATTTAAATGGCCGAGGGCGAGGCAGGGGGCGCTCACTGGTTTGCGGCCTAGGCAACCACCTAGTTGGCCTATGCCTAGAAATAGTGCTGTGCGTGAATGTCCCTGTTTGTTTGAACAAAATGTTTTAAAATATCTCTCTTTTCTACCAAAAAGGAAAGATTTAAGAAATGTTAATTGTTTAAACTATATTAATGACTCAGCAGACCTCTCAGCACATGCCAATCTAATATCTCATAACAGAAATCCAGGGAAGCCAACCAGGACCTTCAAATACAATTGGACCAGGTGTTGCAGCAAGCACAGGATCCAAACAGCAAAGGAAATTCATTGTTCTCTGAGGTATAGATTTTTAAATTATTTAAATAACAAAAAAAGTTTATGGTCATGTAATATAAAATTTGGGATTTCAAAATGTATTTATTTACAGGTAGAGGACAAGCGTGCAGAAATAGAGAGACAATTGATCAGTGTAAAAGTACAGTACCAGTCTCTTCAAAAACAACATGCTTTTACTAAACAGCAGATGCTTCGCATGAAGGTAAAATTCAGAAACATTGAGAATAAAACAGGAACTGCAATTTCTATCCAATTATTCCATTCTGCTCTTTCTTCCATTATAGGTGCAGATATCTAATATGATGCAGCTTCAGGGCATTAGAGCTGACCCAGCCCAGCTTGAGCGATTACAATTCATGTTGTCCGAGAAGACCAGTGAACTAGAAACCTTGATGAAGCAAGTGCAACAATTAGAGAAGGTGGAGGTAAAGTTTTTGTATAAGTAACATCAATTGATAAATTTTTGATAGTGAACTTTTTGATTGCTAGAACTTAAATAGATGTTTAAACTATTTATCAATAGGTGGCACTTGAGAATCAGTCCACTGGTGTCTCCAAGGATATTGAGTTTGTGGATGAGACCTACTACACTGATCTTTTGAAAATGCAACTGTCGAATTCAAAGTAAGTTTGAATGTAATGAAATATTAAAGGGTAGCAGATTTCATGTGAGCTGAAACAGAAGGCAAAAGCAAGCATTCAGAATTACATTGCTCATAAATACTTTAAATTCAAATTAAATTAATTCAATTCTTAAGTGCCTGAATTTTAAGTAAATGTATTTTCTTATGCTTTAATGGACTGTTAACATGTGGATAAAACTTGCGTGAAGAGGTGAGCATGAGTCAGTTAATTCATACTTAGAAAGGATGCGATTCAGACAGTAGTTGAACATGGCAATAAAACTCTAAACCACTGCTGTAAACATTGCATTCTCCATACTATACTTGTTGTTGTTCTTCTTTCGGCTTCTCCCATTAGGGGTCGCCACAGCGGATCACCCGTCTCCATACCCCCCTGTTCTCTACATCTCCCTCTCAAACCAACTACCTACATGTCTTCCCTTCCCACATCCATAAACCTCCTCCTTGGCCTTCCTCTTTTCCTCGTTCCTGGCTGCACCATCCTCAGCATTCTCCTACCGATATACCCCATGTCTTTGCTCTGCACATGTCCAAACCATCTCAATCGTGCCTCTCTCACCTTGTCGCCTTAATGTCCTACATGCTGTGTTCCTCTAATAAAGTAATTTCTAATCCTGTCCATCCTCGTCGCACCCAACGGAAACCTCAACATCTTCACCTCTGCTACCTCCAGCTCCACCTTAGTAGGTAGCAGCAGTCTTCACTTCTCTTTTGGTCAATGCCACTGTCTCTAATCCATACAGCATCGTCTCACCACAGTCCTATAAACTTTCTCTTTCACTGCAGATACCCTTCTATCACAAATCACTCTTGCCACTCTTCTCCACCCACTCCACCCTGCCTGCACTCTTTTCTGACCCCAGATACCCAAACTCCTACATCTTCACCCCTTCTTCTCCCTGCAACTGCACCACTTCACTGTCCTCTCTCATATTCACACACATGTACTCTGTCTTACTCCTACTGACTTTCATTCCCCTTCTCTCCAGCACGTACCTCCAGCTCTCTAGGCTTTTCTGAACCTGCTCCCTACTCTCACCACAAATCACAATATCATCCGCAAACATCATTGTCCACGGAGTCTCCTGTCTGACCACTGCAAACAGAAATGGACTCAGAGCCGATCCTTGATGCAGTCCAACCTCCATCTTGAACCATTCTGTCGTTCCTACTGCACACTTCACTGCTGTCACACTGTCCTTGTACATGCCCTGCACCACCCTCACATTTATGATTCGTCAGGCAACACCCTTACTTCTTTGACACACCTGACTTCCTCATACAATACCACAACTCCTCTCTCGGCACCCTGTCGTACGCTTTCTCTAAATCCACAAACACACAATTCAACTCCTTTTGACCTTCTCTATACTTCTCCATCAACATTCTCAAAGCAAATAATGCCTCTATGGTGCTCTTCCTTGGCATGAAACCATACTGTTGCTCACAGTTGGTCACCTCTTCTCTCAGCCTGGCTTCCACTACTCTTTCCCAAAACGTCATGGTGTGACTGATCAAGTTTATTCCCCTGTAGTTACTGCAGGTCTGCACATCTCCCTTATTCTTAAAAATCGTTACCAACACACTCCTTCTCCATTCCTCAGGCATTGTCTCACCTTCCAAAATCTTCCTAAGCAATCTTGTTAAAAACTCCACCTAAACATCTCCACGCTTCTACCGGTATGTCATGTAGTCCAACCGACTTTTCACTCTACATCCTCTTAATCGCTGCTCTCACTTCCACCTTACTAATCCTATCCACTTCCTGCTTCCCTATTTTCACATAATCCAACCTTCTCTCTCTCTCATTTTCCTCGTTCATCAGCTGCTCCAGAATTTTTCCTTCTCCTTCATCTCACAACCCACTTGTGGAGCATAAGCACGGGTGACATTTATCATCACCCCTTTAACTTCCAGCTTTAGATTTATAACCCTAAATTAAACTCTCTTCACCTCCACTACACTCTTACTGTAATCTTCTTTCAGGATCACCCCTACACCATTTCTCTTTCCATCCACACCATGAAAGAGCAGTTTAAAACCACCTCCAATGTTCCTGGCCCTACTCCCTTTCCACTTGGAACACACAAAATATCTACCTTTCTCCTCTCCATCATATCAGCTAACACTCTCCTTTTACCAGTTATAGTACATAGTACACTTCTCCTTTTCCTGCATCTTCCTCCTCTCCTTCTCCTCCTTTGGCCAACAGTAGCACAAGAGTCAAAAAGAACCCAGGACAAATTCTACTGTCATTTTATACTGTTCATTCTATTGAATTGTAAGAGGATCTAGCCTTTAAATGTAAATAATACTACACTTAGTAAATGAGTAAAGGTCCAAATGGCTGGGCGATACTACTATCCAGCTGGAGGTAAGCCAGTAGTAATCACCGGTATTCAAACCTTTGCTGGCTCCAGCAGGTCAGGTAAGGATATTGTTCAAATGATTTGGTTTCAGACAAATGCATTAGCTATTGTCATTACAAAGGCGTCATATATGTTTGTGTAGCACCTCTAAATGCTGTGGGGAGAAGCATTACATGCTTAATTCAGCAGTTAACTCTACTCCTTACTGTGGTATCATATAACCCATACAATTCCACCTTGAGAGATTGGAAGTTTAAACATACACATAAAAATGTAATGACTAAGCAATTATTCCATTACCTCAGTGGTTTCTATTGACATGCAATCTTAGACCTTTCTTCTTACCTTAGCTTGTCACCTATCACTTTAAAACATGTCTAATGGGAGAAAATGTTTGCTAGATCAAGATTAAATTATAGTTTAATTTTCCAACATAAGATTACTGATTATGGTTAACATTTACATCTCTGATAGGCCTAAATGCTAAAATTCTTCCCAAATCCAGCCTTATGTGACAATTTGAACTACTTTGGTGTGAATGTTTTACAGTGCATTAACAACTACGTACTTCATCACTATCATGAATAAACAAGAGTAGCAACTTAAGCTACATTATCCATAATGCACTTGAGAACAATTGCAGGAACTAATTTTAACAGTATAAGCTTGGTCATCTTTTGGAAATCTTTAGCTGGACTGAAATGCATAAAATGCAAAAAGTTGTTAACCAAGGCATCATTAGCAAACAAATTAGCACAAGTTCAATCTTAGCGGACAGTTAACCATTTAATTACAGACTCAATAGCTTTATTTCATACAGCTGTGAGCTCACAGATTTTAGGTGCACAGTTACCTGATCTGGGTTATTAGAATGCATATTTTTTGTGCTGAAGGAAATAGGGTGGTGGACCTCCCTTTCCTAAAGACCAGCATTTATGGACTACATTGGCAATTTTGTGACAGAAGGAAAAAGAACATACTTTGCTTATCATCCAACTTTGATTGCTTGCATTCTTCTGTTTCCTTAAAATTATTTTTTAACACCTAGTGCCGATATAGGAATGTCCTTCAACTATAATTACTATTGTAAAACTGTATCATCTTCTTAATAATGTCATTGCATTCATATGAATGTCACATGCTTTGCTATTATTATTAAGTAGGAGGGTCATAGGGTGATGTATAAGAGTGGAGGAATGTGCACACAGGTGGACTATGTTCTATGTAGGAGATGCAACCTAAAGGAGATTGGAGACTGTAATGTGTTGGCAGGGGACAGTGTAGCTAGACAGCATCAGATGGTGGTCTTTAGAATGGCTTTGGAGTTGAAGAGGAGAGGAGTGTGAGGACTGAAAAAAGAATAATATGGTGGAAACTGAAGGAGGAAGACTGTACTGTGAGATTAAGGGAAGAGGTCAGACAGGGGCTCGGTGGTGGTGAAGAGGTGCTGGATGATTGGGCAACTACTGCAGAAAGGAAGCCAAAGAGACGTGTTGGTGGAACGAGGAAGTGCAGGAGAGCATAAGGAGAAAGAGGTTAGCAAAACCGAATTGGGATCGACAGAGTGATGAGAAAAGTAGGCAGGAGTACAAGGAGATGCAGCAGCAGGTAAAGAGGGATGTGGCTAAAGCCAAGGAAAAGTCATATGAAGAGCTGTATGAGAAGTAAGACACTAAGGAAGGAGAAAAAGGATTTGTACTGTTTTGCCAGGCAGAGGGACCACACTGGAAAACATGTACTGCAAGCTAGAGAAATAAAGGATGGAGATGGAAATGTGTTGACTAGTGAGGAGAGTGTGTTGAGAAGGTGGAGGAAGTATTTTGAGCAGCTAATGAATGAGGAAAAGCAGAGAGGAAGAAGGTTGGACTATGTTGAAATGGTGAAGCAGGTAGTGGATAGGATAAGTAAGGAGGAATTGAGAGCAGCGATTAAGAGGATAAAGAGTGGAAAGTCGGTTGGACCAGACGATCTACCTGTGTAAGCATGGGTGTCGAGAGAGGAGTTGTGGTAGTCAGGTGTGTCAGAAGTATGTGAGGGTGGTGCAATTAAATGTATGAGGACAGTGTGACAGCAGTGAAGTGTAGGAACAACAGACTGGTTTAAGGTGAAGGTGGGATTGCATGAAGGATCAGCTGTAAGCCCTTTCCTGTTTGCAGTCGGGATGAACAGGTTGATGGACAAGGTCAGACAGTAGTCTTCATGGACTATGATGTTTGTGATTTGTGGTGAGAGTAGAGAGCAGGTGTAGGTATGTGCTGGAGAGAAGGGGAATAAAAGTCAGTAGGATTAAGACAGAATACATGTGCGTGAATATGAGAGGACAGTGAAGTGGTTCAGTTGTAGGGATAAGAGGTGCTGAAGGTGGATGAGTTTGGGTATCTGGGGTCAACAGTGCAAAGTAATGGAAAGTGTGTTAGAGAAGTGAAAGTGCAGGCGGGGTGGAGTGGGTGGAGAAGAGTGGCAGGAGTGATTTGTGATAGCAGGTCTCACCACAGTCCTATAAACTTTCCCTTTCACTCTTGCAGATATCCTTCTATTGGGAGCAGTCTAAAGAATAAGAAGATTTTGCATTCAAAGCCATATACATGCACTATGAATAATAATAATAATTTCATGACACTGCATTATTTTATTTGTAAAACATTACATATTATAATGAACAGTCTACAAGTTAAGTCTTTTTGAATCTGAAAATGTTAATGAAATATAAATAGTAATTTTATCCAATTATGAAAAAGACCGGGAAAGGCTTAAATGGTTTATTTCCAAACAAGTAAACACATTCTTGTTGACCATATTGAAAATAAATAACAAAAAACATTTTTCTAATAGCATGCATCTGTAAAAAAACAGTGATTTACTGTTTACTTGTTTCTGTTTTGTACTGATGATTTATGGGTTATTACGGTGGAATATTGCAGTTTTTACATAGCAATAATGTAAGTATTATGTTTCCTTGTATTTACATAAATGGTATGTACATTTTAATCAGTAATTTCATGTTTTAGAATTAACAGTTTCTTACCTTCGATATTGTACATTCTTTCACTATTAAAACTACGAACATTTTTTACAGTGTAGGTGCAATGTGATTAATGAGCACACCTTTTACACAACAGGTGTAGAGTGTGGTAGAATGAAACAGCCCTTCTTTTACTTTATTGTTTGAGTACTGTGATTTTAAAGCTTAACATAAGTAGCACGTTAGAGAGTTATTGTGGCATCCTGGACATTTGAACAGTTGTCACTCTGGAAATGAATTATGTCATGGCAATCATTGTGGGTGATAACTCAGGTCAGTTTGCAAATAGAGACTGTGCAGTATGGGAGGAGGCAGCAGGACAAAATAAGACAGATTGCAGAAGTACAAGCATTTAAACAGAGACCACAATTGAAGAAAATCTGTGCAAAAGTCTATTTGACTGGTAAGACAAATTCCAGCAGTGAAATCTACGTACAATGGATGTGGGAAAGGTGGACACTGGATTTATTGGCTTTACAAGAGCAATCTTAAAGCATAGTTTCAGGGCAAAATGTTTTTTTCTAATATAAAATTCTCAAAGTAGGATGTAAGTCATATACGCCTCCACTGACAGGCTCTAAGACAAAAAGTTTGCTTATGTACTTCTGTGCAAGAAAGCTTCAATGATTTTTAGGTTGTCGGTAGTTATTTATGACAAATTTTATTTTCTCTCCTTACCTACAATTTTAGTGGACAGCCTGTGATAAGCAGTTTAGCAGTTTGCAGCACATTTTAAAATATAGATTAAATGGTAACAGCAAAATGTAAAAAAAAAAAAAATGTAGTTTACATCGATCTGTTTTAATAAAGATCGGGTTTCTCTTTAATGTCCGCCGACGCTCCCCTTTGGGCTCCCATAGTTTTGAACGAACTCAGCCCTCCCCCCGCGTGTTTTCCATAGAGATACACAAACATGGCAGCGAGCAAGCAAAGGTAGCAGTACCATCAATTTACTGCAGCACCTCCAACAGAGGCATGCTGTCGAGTGGGAGAGATGTAGGGCCCTACGAAATGAACAAGACAGTGGCAACACAAGACTGCGGTTAAGCCAGCTGCATCTTGAAAATACACTGTTAAGCAGCCGCACTTTGTTTAGTGTTTCACGTCTAATCGTACACTTACGGTGGTGGAAGCGGTCAAAATACAAGTAAAGACGCTTCAGAACGGCGTTTCCATTAAGCAACAGAAAAATCAGAGCGTTTGAATCACCATATTCAAACACTCATAAAACATTTTTTTGAGGTCTGCTCAATCTTTCAAATAATTCTTATTTAGAATCTCCCTGTCTATTATATTCTTATTTCAAATTTCAACTCATTTTACTGTGGAGTTTTGGAGAAAAGTAATCACTCCAAGCATCACTTGTTCCACATTCAAACACTCATAAAACATTTTTCTTTATAGGTTTGCGCATTTTATGTTATGTTACATTCTATTTTCACAATTTACAATGGTAGAGCCTGTCATCTTGTATTTTTGGCTTGTTGTGTCTGATTGCACTTTAACCCAAAGTGGGTTATAATCCCAGAAGGGTAAATAAACTTTATTTTATAAAGTTAAAACTTTTTTGGAACATTTTCTTTGTCATATGCAGATTGATTTTAAGCAGGGGGGAAAAAATAGATTTAAATCGCAAATCAGATTTTTTGTGAAAAAATCGGGGATTTTTTTTTTTTAGGCAATATTGCCCAGCCCTATATGTACATATAGAATTAATTGTTTCAACAGTGCTTAAGTCAAGTCACGTTTATTTCTATAGCGCTTTTCACAACAGACATTGTCTCAAAGCAGCTTTACAGAAATCAACAGTTAAGGTGAATAATGTGTATTTATCCCTGATGAGCAAGCCGTGGCGACTGAGGCAAGGAAAAACTCCCTTAGATGTTATGAGGAAGAAACCTTGAGAGGAACCAGACTCAAAAGGGGAACCCAGCCTCATTTGGGTAACATCAAGAGTTTGATCATAAATCTTTTAACAATACAGAACACTGGAGAGAGAGAACTAACATGAGTACTGGAGTATAAGATTATAAGTAATGTTCTTTCTACAGTCTTATACAGTCTATATGGTTAGTAGCTCCTAGTTTTATGAGCTCAACATTTGTGATCATCACAGATCCAGCATCAGCTTTCTTTATGCCAGAGCCTTTAAACACTCCAGGAGGTCCAATGTCAAAACCACACATGTAGCGGGATCCAATTGCCACTAGGACGTCTCTAGATGGTTCGGGATGTTTGCGAGTTCGGCATCTACTTCTTCAAAGGTCCATAATCTTCATGAGGTGGGACGTGACTGGAGCTGGCCAACCTCAGGATGTCTCGGGATGGGGAGAGAAAGAGAAGCAGTGGAGAGGAATTAGCGTAGCTGCTGTTCATGATATTAACAGCACAAGTTGATAATGTGCATGTGATCAGATGTTCTGGAGCACAGGGTTATGATGTGAGACGTATGTTATGTGTAGGCTTTCCTAAAAAGACATGTTTTTAATCTGCACTTAAACTGGGAGAGTGTGTCTGAGCCCCGAAAACTGTAAGGAAGACTATTCCAGAGTTTAGGAGCTAAATGTGAAAATGGCCTTTAGTGGACATTGCTATTCTAGGAACTACTAGAAGCCCAGAGTTTTAAGATCTCAGGTAGCATGGCGGATTGTAGCGTGTTAAAAGACTGGAGAGATACATGGGAGCCAAACCATTTAGTGCTTTATAAGTAAGAAGTAGTAGTTTGAAGTCTATTCAAAACTTAACAGTTCACCAGTGCAGGGATAAGATTGGGGTTATATGGTCATATTTTCTTGACCTTGTAAGAACTTTTGCTGCCGCATTCTGAACTAACTGAAGCTTGTTTATTAATTATGCAGGACATCCACATAGTAATGCATTACAATAGTCTATTCTGGAGGTCATGAACGCATGGATGAGCTTCTCTGCATCGGATATAGATAACATTTTTCTTAATTTAGAAATATTTCTAAGGTAAAAGAAGGCTGTTATTGTAACTTGATTGATATGATTTTTAAAAGACAAGTTGCTGTCTGAAATAACTCCCAGGTCTTTTACCATTGAACAAGTGGTTACAGAACATCCGTCTAAATGCAGGTTGAGATGCTGGAGCTTCTGTATACTGGTTTTTGGGCCGATGAGCAAAATCTCCCTCTTATCAGAATTTAGTAGTAGAAAGTATGGGTCATCCAATCTCTTATTTCTTTAACACACTCAGTTATGTGAGCTAATTGAGCTGTATCGCCTGGTTTGATGAGATATATAGCTGGGTATCATCAGCATAACAATGGAAGCTAATTCCATGCTTTCTAATAATATTTCCTAACGGAAGCATGTATATTGTGAAGAGCAGGGGTCCTAGAACTGAACCTTGTGGCACGCCATACTTTACTAGCATTAGCCTGGATAACTCTCCATTTAAGTCTACGAAATGGTAACGATCGTACAAGTAGGATTTAAACCAGCTTAATGCCTGTCCCTGAATGCCGATGTAATTCTATAAGAGATCTAGGAGGAGATCATGGTCTATAGTGTCGAATGCAGCACTAAGATCTAGTAAAACCTACAGCGAGATGAAGCCTTGGTCTAAAGCTAAAAACAGGTCATTAGTGATTTTAACTAGGGCACTTTCTGTGCTATGATGGGGCCTAAAACCTGACTGAAACTCTTCAAATATATTGTTCTCTTGCAAGTGGGAACATAACTGGGCAGCGACAATCTTTTCTAAAATCTTAGACATAAATGGGAGATTTGAAATTGGTCTGTAATTCGATAGTGTGTTTAGATCCAGATTAGGTTTTTTAATGAGGGGCTTAATAACTGCTAACTTGAGGGATTTAGGGACGTGACCTAACGATAGAGAGTGAGGAGTTAATAATATTGAGAAGAGGCTCGCCAGCTGTATATAGCACTTCCTTCAATAGATGGGTTGGAATGGGATCTAACTGACATGTTGATTTAGCTTTGGTAATAACATTATACAGCTCTTCCTGTCCTATACATGTAAAACAGTGTAGATGTGGAGTTGTATGCAAGATAATGTCAGGATATGCTGTCAGAGGTTGGACCGCCACAATTGTTTTTCTAATGTTATCTATTTTTTCAGTGAAGAAATTCATAAAGTCCTCACTACTAAACTGTGATGGAACACATTTTTCAGATACCTGATTTGTAGTTAGTTTAGCTACTGTACTGAAAAGGAACTTGGGATTGTTTTTGTTGTTTTCTATAAGTTTGCTCAGGTGTTCAGCTCTAGCAGCTTTTAGCGCCTGTCTGTAGCTAAGCATACTGTCTTTATACGCAATTCTAAATACCTCCAATTTAGTTTTCCTCCATTTTCTCTCCAGATTACGTGCTGTTCTCTTGAGGGCATGCGTATGACTATTATACCAAGGTGCAGGTGCTTGTTTTCTAACAACGGTGTCTAATGTGCTAGTGAGGATAAGGTCTATGTTGTTAACCATTTCATCAAGATTATTAGCAGTTATGGGTTTAGTGAGAAATTTAGATAAATAAGGCAGGTTATTTATGAATCTGTCCTTAGTGGTCAGAACAATAGTCCTACCAGGTCGATAACATGGTGAAATACAGCTAATCTGCTCTACCGGTGTACAGTATGAGATAATGGTCTGTGATGTCATCACTCTGAGGTAAAATATCTATATCAGTGACGTCTGCTCCGTGGGATATTATTAAGTCTAGTGTGTGGTAAAACGATGAGTTGGTACGGTGACGTTTTGTTTAACCCCAAAAGAGTTTAATAAGTCGACAAATGATAATCCTAGAGCATCGTTTACATCATCTACATGAATATTAAAATCTCCTACAAGCAGCACTTTATCAAAATTGATCAAGAGGTCTGAAAGAAAACAAGCAAACTCTTGAAGAAAATCAGCGTAGGGCCCCGGGGGTCTGTACACGGTGACGAGAGAGTTTTCTATGTATGTCTGAAAGTATTTTAAGAACAAGCACTTCAAATGATTTAAAACTGAATCCTAATCTCTGACTGACATTAAGAGAGGCACTATAAAAGGTTGCTACACCACCCCCACGACCAGTCTGACGGGGCTCATGCTTATAAACATATCTTGATGGTGTAGATTCGTTTAGACCCATATAATCACAAGGTCTCAGTGAGACAGAGTGCATCGAGATTATTATCTGTGATCATCTCATTTACAATCAGTGCTTTGGGTGCAAATGATCTAATGTTGTGATTGTTTATCTGGCATTTTTCAGTTTTAACTGTAATAAGATTATTTCTGGATCTTGTGTATTTAATTCTTGGTTTTACTACACGAGGAATAAATACGGTTTCTATAAATTGGGCTGTGTGCTCACTTGTAACTATTTGGTTTGTTGTATGCGTGTTCTCATAGTTGAAGATTTCCTGATGTCTTACCAGTCAGATGGTGTGAAGTATTCTAGGGATGTTATCTGATAGCACTGCTACTCCAACTCTGCTGGGGTGCAGGCCATCAGCGCAGAAGAACCTAGGACGCTCACAGAAACCGTTCCAGTTATTAACAAAGAGAAGTTTGTGCTCTCGACACCATGACTGTAACCATTCATTTAGTGCAAGGAGTCTACTAAACTTCTCAGCCCCTCACTGGTAAGTGGGAAGAGGTCCTGACACTATGATTCTCGTTGTGGGCGATGTGGTGCATACAGTCTCCACCAGGATCCTGAAATCCCTCTTTAAGATCTCTGTTTGCCTCAGCCTGGTGCCGTTCGCGCCGACATGGAGAACAACCGCTCCGACACGCCTGCATTTTTTTATTTTTGCCAGGCAATATGATGCCAATTGTTATATGATATTTAAACCAAAAAGATAAACCCTGATTCTTCGTTAGCTTAGCTACACCAGAGAGTTTATTTATAGTATAGATGTGATAAACAGCTTAGAACTTGGCACCTTTATATTGCAGACCACCAAATTCTAAGATGAGCAAAAGTTGAAATTAAAAAACTAATTTGAATAGTCTTTAAGTACTGTAAATAGCACTTACTATTTATTTTGCATATACAGTGGAACCAGACCTTTTAATTTGGAACCGGAATAAGAGTAACACGCGAAGTTTATACTAGTATATTACAGTGGGTACGGAAAGTATTCAGACCCCCTTAGATTTTCACTCTGTTATATTGCAGCCATTTGCTAAAATCATTTAAGTCAGTTTCTTTTTCTCATTAATGTACACATAGCACCCCATATTGACAGAAAAACACAGAATTGTTGACATTTTTGCATATTTATTAAAAAAGAAAAACTGAAATATCACATGGTCCTAAGTATTCAGACCCTTTGTTGTGACGCTCATATATTTAACTCAGGTGCTATCCATTTCTTCTGATCATCCTTGAAATGGTTCTACACCTTCATTTGAGTCCAGCTGTGTTTGATTATACTGATTGAACTTGATTAGGAAAGCCACACACCTGTCTATATAAGACCTTACAGATCACAATGAATGTCAGAGCAAATGAGAATTATGAGGTCACTGTGTCTGAGCTCCAGAGATGCAGTCAGGAGATGGGAGAAAGTTGTAGAAAGTCAACCATCACTACAGCCCTCCACCAGTCGGGGCTTTATGGCAGAGTGGCCCGACAGAAGCCTCTCCTCAGTGCAAGACACATGAAAGCTTGCATGAAGTTTGCTAAAAAAAAAACACCTGAAGGACTCTAAGATGGTGAGAAATAAGATTCTCTGGTCTGATGAGACCAAGATAGAACTTTTTGGCTTTAATTCTTAGCGGTATGTGTGGAGAAAACCAGGCACTGCTCATCACTTGTCCAATACAGTCCCAACAGTGAAGGATGGTGGTGGCAGCATCATGCTGTGGGGGTGTTTTTCAGCTGCAGGGCCAGGAACACTGGTTGCAATCGAGGGAAAGATGAATACGGCCAATGACTCTAAGCACACAGCTAAAATAATGAAGGAGTGGCTTTACAACAACTCCGTGACTGTTCTTGAATGGCCCAGCCAGAGCCCTAACTTAAACCCAATTGAGCATCTCTGGAGAGACCTAAAAATGGGTGTCCACCAACGTTTACCATCCAACCTGACAGAACTGGAGACGATCTGCAAGGAGGAATGGCAGAGGATCCCCAAATGCAGGTGTGAAAAACTTGTTGCATTTTTTCCAAAAAGACTCATGGCTGTATTAGATCAAAAGGGTGATCTACTAAATACTGAGCAAAGGGTCTGAATACTTGGTACCATGTGATATTTCAGTTTTTCTTTTTTAATAAATCTGCAACAATGTCAACAATTCTGTGTTTTTCTGTCAATATAGGGCGCTATGTGTACATTAATGAGGAAGAAAAATGAACTTAAATGATTTTAGCAAATGGCTGCAATATAACAAAGAGTGGAAAATGTAAGGGGGTCTGAATACTTTCCATACCCACTGTACATAAAAATGTTTGAAAAACTATTTTATTATTGTATTATTAATTTAAAGTAGTTACTAAAACATTTGTGACAATTAATTCACAATTTTTGTTGAGTTTACAGTACATTTAAAATTCCTCTTGAAAAAGGAACCATCAAAAGGAAAGAGTAAAAACCTCGCGATTTTTTTTGGTACTATAAGTCTAGTGTTACTAGAGTCATAGAACGTAACCCCCGTGAGTATCGAGGTTGCACTGTACTTTGCATGCAATAACTGCATCAAACTTGCAAACCATCATTGATAAAGTTTAGTGAGTCCATTGCAGAAACAACTATGCAAGTCCAAGCAAGACACTATTTGAATAATGAGATTTTATGTTTGGATAATGAGCAGACTCTTTCTTACTCTGCAATTTTGGTAGAGGTTAATCGACTAAACTTTTATGCCTCTCTGATTTTTAAATTGGTTTCACGCTTGTGACAAAAATGCAGTATATACAGGGAGAAACCCAGGACATACAGAGTAGATTTTCAACACTGATCAGTCAATCTAATAGGGAACACCTGGGCAACACCCATCATTCACATTATCCAATGTTTTTTCACCAGTTTGGCCAAACAAAAAGTGTCATGTTCTAAGTCCTTTAACACATCTATTATAACTATTAAAAAATTTAAACTGAAATTTTTCCCATTATATATTCTTCTTTTATCTTAAACCCAAATGTATTTATTTCATAGCTAAAACAAATAATACATACCCTGGCCTTGCTATGCTAATTCATCTGCAGGGGTCTGTAAATGGAACTAGATCCTTTGTGACATTGTGAAATCTTTTAACAGATTCTTCCAACTACTACTTTTACAGCAACTTTCCCAGCATTCTACAATAGGCAGCTGTCTGTTTTTTACATCGATTTTTCCTATATGCTTGGGGCAAGAAAATTATATAATGAGGAAAAAACCTTGAGAGGAACCAGATTCAAAAGGGGAATCCATCCTCATTTGGGTAATATCAAGAGTGTGATTATAAATGTTAAAACAATACAAAACACTGGAGAGTGAGAACTACCATGAGTATCGAAATTATAAGATTATGAGTAATGTCTTTTCTACAGTTTTCTACAGTCAGTTGATTTTGTGGAACCAGGAGCTAATCCAATCTAATAATAAATCCAACACCAACTCCTCCATGCCAGAGCCTTTAAACAGTCAAAGAGGTCCAATGTCCAAACTCTACATGAAGTGGGATCCAAATGGCACTGGTACACTTCTAGGTGGTTCGAGATGTTTGCAGGGTCGGCATCTACTTCTTTAAAGGTCTGGAGAGGAATTAGCATGGCTGCTGTTCATAATATCAACAAGCATCAGTTGATAATGTGCATTTGATTAGTAGAACTGGAGCACAAGGATATGATATGTGTTATGTGTGGGCCTTCCTAAAAAGATATGTATTTAATTTGTGCTTAAACTAGGAAAGTGTGTCCGAGCCATTGACTTGGCTATTCTAGGAACTACTAGAAGTCCAGAGTTTTGACATCTTAAAGAGCGTGACAGATTGTAGACATGGGAGCCAAATACATGGGAGCCAAACCATTCAAGGCTTTATAAGTAAGTAGCAATAGTTTTTAGTCGATTAAAAGACAGTGTAGAAATTATAAGATTGGGGTTATATGGTCATATTTTCTCAACCTCTGGCTGCTGCATTCTGGAGTAACTCTAGCTTGTTTATTAATGATGCAAAACAACCACCTAGTAATACATTACAATAGTCCAGTCTGGAGGTCATGAATGCATGAACAAGCTTCTCTGCATCAGATATAGATAATGTGTTAGATAACGTTTTGTCTAAAATAACTCCCAGGTCTTTTTTTCTGTTCAACTAGTAGTTACAGTATATCCTTCTAAATGCAAGTTGAATTGCTAAAGCTTCTGTGAATTGGTTTTTGGGCTGATTAGCAAAATCTCTGTCTTATCAGAATTTAATAATAGAAAGTTGTGCGTCACCCAATTTTTCAATTCTTTAACACACTCACCTGGCCAATTTAATTTGTTTCATCTGGTTTTGATGTGATATATAGTTGGGTATCATCGCCATAACAGTAGAAGCTTATCCCATGCCTTCTAATAAAATTTTACAAGGGAAGCATGTATATTGTGAAAAGCAGGGGTCCTTTAACTGAACCTTGTGGCACCTCAAAATTTACTTCCATTAACCTGGGTAGTTCTCCATTTTTTAAAATAGCACATTACATATTTGACAATGTTTTAAAGCAGCTTTACACAATTAAATAGAATAAAACCATACATGTTAGCCTCCCTGCAAATTTATCCTTGCAAGTTTATTCTAAAAAGTAAAACAGGAGTGGCACTGAATGTTTGTTAATTACAGCTGGAAACCATCTTCATGGTTTTAAAATTGTAATCCTCCAGAATACTCTCATAAATCTTTAGGCTGTTCACCTGGAACCATCCTTAAATCAAGATGAATGAGGCAGATCTGGAAAGAAGAAAAGGACAGAAATGCTGATATCTTAGAGGCATGCATAGATTGCTGAGGAAATATTGTTAAATTATTATTGTTCAATAATAGAAAAGACACTACAGTGTAATCAGAGTGCAAGTAGGGTTTTTGGCAAGACTACCTATGACCGCATAATAAAAAGAGAGAGGGAAGGTAATACGGATATAAGGGGGCTCTGGGACATAAAATTAATGCATGGGAGAATGCACTCTATAGCCATGCTCCTTAAAATGTGCTCCTTTTTTATAAGAAAAAACTTATTCACAAAAAGTTTAACTAACAGCTGTGCTTTCAACTTAGACTTAAACAATAAGATTGTAAAGAAATACAGATTTGCAAAGTTTTGAAAGAATGGTTCTGTTCTGTAACCATAAGAGAAACAGTCTGTCGGTCAGTTTACAAAGAATTTAATCTAATCTAATTGTAAGAAATATAATTTAAAAACACACCAACAAAACAACAGGTGAGAACAAGTAGAAGGATTCAGACTGTCTAAATGAATTAAAGGATCTTAACACAATTGAGAATGCATTTTACCTACTGAAGAGGAGACTGATCTTATATTATTGCTTACCAAAAAAAAATATATATTTTTTTGCAATGAGAGGTCTGTAGTTACTTTCAGGGTTTGG
This sequence comes from Silurus lanzhouensis, assembly GCA_039877035.1. NCBI lineage: Eukaryota > Metazoa > Chordata > Actinopteri > Siluriformes > Siluridae > Silurus > Silurus lanzhouensis. The sequence continues at coordinate 133,182 of JBCEWE010002365.1, forward strand.
AGATACAGTTTAAGCTGGAAAAGATTGAATACATAGAGAAAGCTATGATATGTATTATTATTATGTATTATTATTATTAATAATAATAATCACAGCTTTCTCTATTTATTCAAACTTTCCAAGCTTAAACTTATAAAATAAATAAATAATAATAAAAATAAACAATTCTCAAATTCTGCTAATAAGTTTTCATCTGTCTGTCTGTCTAACTTTCACAGAAGCAAATCAAGGTTATGTATGCAAAATCAGCTGTAATCAGGTTTATTGGCCAAGTGTGTTGACACATACAAGGAATTTGGTTCCAGCTGTTAGTGACTCTCAAAGTACAGACATAAATAAAAAACAATTATCAAAAAAACTACCAATGTCATGCAGGCAAACAGACAGAAAAACAGACATACACTACATGATCAAATATTTGTGGACACCTGACCATTACACCCATATATGGGTCTTCCCTAAACTTTTGCCACAAAGTTAGTATCAAACAATTGTATATAATGTTTTTATATGCTGTAGTGTTACCATTTTCCTTTACTGATATTCCTCCTGCCCCCCAATTGGACCTATTTCCCTGTGCACAAAAAAAACTATGTGAAGATAACAAAGTTGAAGTGCAATAGCTCAATTGTCCTGCACAGAGCCCTGATCTCAACCTCTCATTAGATAAATTAAATGAATTAAAAACAGCCTGTACCTGTTAGAGGGACTGTTTTTAAAGCATGTTTTATTTTGTGTAATTTTGTTTTAATTTGTGTGTGTGTGTGTGTGTGTGTGTGTGTGTGTGTGTGTGTGTGTGTGTGTGTGTGTGTGTGTGTGTGTTTTAGGAAATTTGCAGAGAAAATAAAGGAGGAATTATCCATGGCAAGAATGAAAGCCCTTTCTGAGAGTCACAGGGTGCTTGAGTTGGAAAGGAAACTCTTTGCAGCAGAGAATTCTTTAAAGCAAGGACGCATTGATATTATCAAGCTCCAAGTGAAAATTGAAGAACTCCAGATGAAATATGAGCCTAATGGTAAAATAATACTCACACAATATTCAGTGCCTTTCAAAAGTATTCAGACTTAGACTAGTTTCCTAATATTACTGTGGTATGCAATTACAGATCGTACACTAAAGACAATTATTTTAACCTGACATTGAATTTATGCTGGAAACAAAATGAAATATTTAATATGTAAATGTAAAACTGGTATATAGTATTTCATTGTAAACATTTTGAGAGAAGTCCATGACATCCCTTTCTCAAACCACAAGCTTTAATATGCTTTACCCCACTTTTTCAATGCTTGCCATTGTACACTGTCATCTTAGATTGGTGTGTCTCAAAGCTCCCAGCAAATAGTTTTGCTGATATTGCTTCAGAAGACAATTTGGAACTTAATAGCAAGTGCTTCAAATTATTAATTTGTGAGCCCCGTTTTGTAATTTTGCATGGTTTACTGCTCTGTAGCTGCTTGTTATTAAGCTTTGCTAGCTTTGCTGAGTTGTTATTGTTCTTTGGACAAACATCTCACAAACAGAAGTATGATAATACCATAAAAATAATAATTTTAAGGGGTGTATGTATTTATGAACTTTGCAAGTTGACTAGTGAATAACCATAGATTCTTTCTCCAGAGCTGAACAAGTCAAAAGTTCAAAAGTGCAATCGGGAGAAATTTCCGCAAAACTTATCTGATGAGTCTGGCCATAACAGCATGGAAACTCCTAGCCTGAAGATTGAGAACAAAAAAAAGGCTGTAGATGGAAAAGACCCAGGATGTAGTTCTGTCTTCCCTTGTGACACCAAATGTGTTCGTATCTGTGAGAATGCGCCTTTCTCTATTCCTGTTTCCCCAAGGTAAATACTTACAAATGACATTTTTGCTAAGAGTTTTTAAAAGCAAGATTATTTAAGTAGGTTTATGGCATTTCTGAGCTTAACGATGCTTCCTTCTAGTACAGAATATCAAGTCAAGAAATCAAGTATTCCTTTCCAGCAGAATTGTCATTGAGCGTTAATTCCTAACAAAATCTTAGAGCTGGTTTAACTTTAATGAAGTGTCATGGTATGAAATTGAGTTTTGATATATATTTGAATCTGTTATTCATCTTATCAAACAATATACTCTATTTTATTAAAATACATACTTGACAGACTTGTGTGTGGCCAGTATAAGACAGTAAATAATTTGCTTACTCATGTATACTGAACAACACTGCGACACTTTTGTTGCCCCCATTTTTCATGAACTGTATTGGGGGGGGGTGACCACCATTTGCCTCATGTATTTTGCCGTGTACGGAAAACACCCGGATTCATCTGTGAAGAGAACAGAAGCGGAACAGTGACAGAAGCCATCGAATGTGAGCATTTGCCCCCATCAAGTCCGGTTATGGTGACGAACTGCAGTCAAGTCGAGACCCCGATGAGGACGACGAGCATGCAGATGAGTTTCCCTGAGACGGTTTCTGACAGTTTGAGCAGAAATTATTTGGTTATGCAAACTGATTGTTGCAGCAGCTGTCCGGGTGGTTGGTCTCAGACAAACTGAGACCAGGTGAAGATGCTGGATGTGGAGGTCCTGGGCTGGTGTGGTTACACGTGGTCTGCCAAATTCTCTGAAACGCCTTTGGAGAGCGTTTATAGTAGAGAAATTAACATTCAATTAACAGGCAACAGCTCTGGTGGACATTCCTACAGTCAGCATGCAAATTGCACGCTCCCTCAAAACTTGCGACTTAAGTGGCATTGTGCTGTGTGAGAAAACTGCATATGTTAGAGCGGCCTTTTATTGTGGCCAGCCTAAAGCACACCTGTGCAATAATCATGCTGCCTAATCAGCATCTTGATATGCCACACCTGTGAGGTGGATGGATTATCTTGGCAAAGAAGAAGTGCTTACTAGCACAGATTTAGACAGATTTGTGAACAATATTTGAGAGAAATAGACCTTTCAAATCAAATCAAATCAAATTTTATTCATCACATACACATTCATACAGGGTACGACATGCAGTGAAATGCTTTATACGACGGTCCGGCAAGAGGGGAATAGGGTGGGGAAAAAGAAAAAAAAAAAGATAAATAAAGTATAAAAACTATATAAAATAAAATATAAGGTATAAAGGATATATAAAGATATGTATGTAAACAAAGAGAAAAATTTATATAGCTCCTTTTGTGTACATAGAAAAAGAAAAACAAAACTGTTGCGTTTATAATTTTGTTCAGTATATGTATCAATTGTGTTAGTATGAACCCCTCCATGTGTTTAAGATATAGTTTTACACAGTTATTTTTTAAGTAACTTTCAAAAGTTTTTAGTGTTATTACTGACTACTCTATATAGTAAAGGGGGTAGGGCTGGGAAACGGGAAATTTTAGAACTAAGAGTTCGCGACCCTGGGACATCAGCAATTGTTTGGAACCAGCCTTTCATATGGAAAGGTGCTGTACAAAGGGAGTTTTGGCATCATTACCATTTAGGACATCATGAAGGGGTTCTAAATGAGGTTGCACTGGTTAAAATGCTGACACCTGGAACTCCTAGTTCTTTTTTTCCTGTGCCACCCTGTACTTTTTGACTGCTCTATTTAATCTGAAAAGATGTTTAGTTCAATATATCAAATCCACAGGGGCTGAAATTCTCACTACTATTACACTTGCTATTCAGCTTCATATAAAAAGAAAATTTAAAAACACGATGATCAACCAAATTCGGTTTATCTTTGTTGTAAATGATTGTTTGTTTTTTTGCTTGTAGGCCTTTAGTGAATGACTGCATTAGCACAGCCACCCAAAAAATGCTAAAATCTGATGAGGAAGGAGAAAACTGGAGCTCTGAAAAGTGCAAGAATTTCCAAACACCTGTTCATGTTGACTCAGAGAACACAATGGAAAGACAGTGTGCTCAACAGTAGTCATCTTGTCTCTACTATATAGAGTTGTTACTTGTCTAACTCTTATTTGATAAAAGTTAATAGACAATAGCTTTGTGTGTTCTATATTATTTGTCTAAATCTGTTAGTAATTTTGTCTAAACAGCAGATCACCCACAAATGGCATGATGTCCACATGTATATTGTGTGTTTAGAGAGCTTGGAAGCCAGCAATATTATCTACATGTGAGTGTCACGTGTGAAAGTATTTTTATATATATATATATATCACATTAAATAAAACTTCTTATATTTAAAATACAATTTTTTTTTTTTTTTTTTTTTTAATTTATCCTGCAAAGTAGACAATAATGCTGAATATTGCAGGCTATTGCAGGGAATTGTCGAGGAAAAATGTTCGAATTAACCTTATCTAGAGTGTTTTAATCCAACTAATATCCATCCAACCGATAGACCTAATAATTAGTATAGAACCTATTAAATACAATAGAAGCAGCTTGATTAAAACCTATTTTAGCCTATGTGTTTTAATCAGTCTCATGTAGTCTATGTACTCCAAGTATAATTAACAATAGCGATCAGATATTAATAAATAGAGTAGAGTCTGACTGGTGTTATGAGTGTGTTGAATAGACAAGAAAAAACAACATACAAGGCTTAAGCATGTTTATTGTGCAGAGAAGAGGTGAGATTTACGATGCTGTTAGTGAAGAATGCTCCTAAGAGATGTCCCAGGACGTCTGTAAGTTGGAGCTGAATAAAAGAAACAAACAGAGATCACAATGACTAAAAACATATTAATATGTGCATGTAACAACAAAAGTAACAAGCTTATAATCGTTATAGTTGTGAAGCTTAACACACTATGCAACAGTCAGTTCAGATAATATAAATGAAGTATGACCTAGACACTAACATAACCACGTAGAATAATGTAGTTAAACATATACAAATAGACAATTTAAGTAAAATAATATAGCTTGATTTAATAAAAATGGAATAGCAAATAGCATTATAAAAGCAAAACACTTACACAGAGTAGATGTAGGGAAGATAAAGTAGGCCGCAAAATGGTTGTCCACGCATAAAAAACTGAGAGCACGAGGAAGCGGTGCCTGGCTGTACCAGAGGGGGTGAAAGTTGTATACACATTCTTTTCTTAAGTGACATAGAGAAAAGGCCGTAAATAAGGGTGATGAGGGGGCAACAGGAAAACCCAAATATGGAATCACAGGAAGGGGAATTTGCTAGGATGAAGAAAATAGGAAAAAAAGTAAAGGTGTCATGTAACACCAGGGTATAAGAATGAGTGTGTGCAAAGTGTGTGTACGCTTGATCATTTTGACGTGATGAAGTGACCACCTGATATGGGCTCATCAGAACGTGTTTGGAATAAAGAAGTTTTTGCTCTTTCTCATCCAAGACTGAAGATTTTTCATTGGCTTTTAAGGTCTATTTCATTTTATTTTATTAGGTTAAGAGTGCTACATTGGGAATTAACTGAAACAAAGAATCCACCCGTGATGTGTCTGCTCAGAGACGGGTTCTGAGTTCCAACAGAATCAGCAGCCCTGTTTAATTCCAACTATTATTTAGTTCAGTATTTCTGGAGAGAGAACAGGAGACACTAAAACAGACCATTTTATCTGCCTTCATCATCATGTTATTTCTTTTGAAACAAAAGTTTGACTGTGCAAATCTATTCCAGACTCCAATGCTACTATTCCCAGCTGACAGATGCTGGACTGCAGGGAGGGACTGCATAATTTGTGGTGCATGATTGTCTTGCTATATAAAAACAGCTATATAAAAATACAGATACAGAGATTGGTGGCCAAATGTAAACATAAAAAACCTTCCATTCAAGACCTTTATCAGAAATGGCTAGTTGAAAACGTGACTAGCTAGCAATACAGTACAGGTGAGCCATGCATTTCACTCTTAGGCCTCCCTCCTTGTCATTAAATCTGAAAACAAATTACTTTCTTCTCCTCTATCATCCATTGTGGAACAAAAAAGGTGTGAAGTCTACATGAATATATGCGCAGTATAATACTCTGACTGGCCCTTTCTGAACATCTATTCAAAAGACATGAAAATGGCAATATTTATTGCATGCCTTCTAACATAACATAAAATCTGAATGATTAAAGCAACAGCTTCATTTATATGTCTGTCTTATTTTATACATGCCCTGCACTGCTGATTGTCTATGTCTCAATGCAGATTTTGACCCTGGCAACACATGATGGTTGAAATATGATAGGATGAAAACTCTGACATAAACATACACTACAGGAAGCAGCATGAGAGACAAGATATAAAATAAAAAATATTGACTATTGGAAATAATTTAATACATATTCATAGAGAAAATATATTAAATATGTCACTGATTCTGATTCTGAAGCCATCTGTTAAGGCCTTGCTGGCCCTAGCAGCCTGACACTACAGTAGTCATAGCACTCTGTCTAGTGTTAGCTTATTCTCAGTCTGAGGTCATTTTCAGTTCATTTGCTAAGTCTATTGGTGTAGGTGATTTTTTGTGCATGTTTTTGAAACTGTCCAAATAAGTGACATTTAACCCAATTAACAAGCTTAAAGTAAAAATTATCTATTTTAAATAGCTTACATCTTTTCCAGATGTTTTCTAGATGTGGTCACTGGGTTGGTATTGTCCACTGGTTAGCATCACATACAGTTACATAATCATCTGAAATGGTTTATGCACAGTGATGACCAGTATTTGGCACTTTTGAACAGCCAGCACAGGAAATAAGGCAATAATTGGGCAGCTTCTACAGAGGAGATAAAAAAAAAAAATATATATATATATATATATATATATATATATATATATATATATATATATATATATATATATATATATATATATATATGCACTATTCGATGTTGTGTGCAAATGATCCAACATTCTGTTCTCTCTGGTAACTGGTGGAGGGTTGGTAATGTAGTGAAGTGTGACACATGAAAAAAAATCCCCAGGAATCACAACGACAATGGTCGAGTCTCACCAAGTGAATGATGGCATATTCTGTGCATGAGTATGCTTCTTGAGGAGTATATACTGTTTATGGTTGGTTGATTTGTGGCCTAGCCACTCACTGGTGGTGGTTCTCAAACTTTGTACTGAATCTTTTATTCATTACAACATTTTAGTATTTATGTTATGTTTTCCTTTTATTATCAGATTTCTCTCAAATAGAAGACCTGTATTTATTATAATTTTTTTTTAAATCTATTTTATAGATGTGCAAATAGGTAATTGTTTTAGTTGTTCTAGGAATTCAGCCAGCAAATGCTCTAGCCAACATAGAGGGTTCAGTATATGATATGTATTTTATTATTTAGTCCTCTATGTGCTGCACAAACCTTAATCATGCCAGTGAAAATTACTCAAACATTGTACTGCTCCTGTAGATTGTGGGTTATGGGTAAAATGTGTTTTCAATTTGTGCTTCAGAGATGCAGAATCAATTTATTCAAATCATATTCTTAAACTGTCATAATGTTCTGATCAAATTTTCACTGATATGGCAATTACCTAAGTAAATATTGTTTGCATCCTGCAGCTGGTCATTGTCACCATTTGTAAAGGCTTAATTTGTTTTGCAATTCTTCTGACATCATGTCAATTTTCTGCCACTGCAACATAGAGAGCATTTGTTTTGCTGCGTTACAGTTTGCTACAGCAGCTGGCCTTTCAACAAATGCAATGTTGAAGGTAACAAATACTCTGCTTTTTTGCAACACTACCATCACATTCCCTATATCCCATCATGGACAAAGATATTGAAGATCAGTTTTAATCTTTAAATCATCAGACAGCCAACAGTTAGTCATACTTCATCTTGCAGTGCAACATTTTATCACTATGAGATAATATAGATACAATAATTAATATACAAAGCTGAATGCCGCCATTGTTGTTTAAAGTTGTCTCCCCATAAAAAGCTGAATCGGACTGCAGTGGAGTGACTGTATACCAGCATAGCAAGATAGGTAGCAGCTGCCTTCTTGAGGAGATCTCTCAGTCTTTACTGCTTGTTGATCTTTGTTAATTAGTGGTGGGCTATGCATTTCACACATAGGCCTTCAGTAGTGGCCTACCTGAGTCAGTCCACCTCTTAATATAATCATCGACACCACTGCTATAGAAACCAATATTATACAAAACCCAGTATACTGTAACAGAGCACTGCATCATAGACAAGTATGTCATGCAGCAAGAATGTCATTACTAGCTGCACCACCTACATACATCATCTGTAGCAGAAGCATCTATATTAAACTCATAAAATTACCTGGGGGTCTGTGAATCTTTGTTAATCTTTTGGTGCATTAAGGTTTTCTTGGGTATTTGAATTGCAAATTGCATGTTTTTGTGCAAATTCTACAGTAAAGAAAACACAAATGTATAAATATTTCATTAAAAGATGAACTTTTTTTGGGACCTTTCCTTATAATGTTTAGCTTTTCTTGAAAAATCCATAATGTGATTGTAAATATATCTGTGACCAAATCAATCTCTTCTCCTCTGTCCGCCATTGTGGAATGGAAATAAAAACAGCTATTAAATTTAAATATATTTGTAATGCGAGAAGCTGAGGCGGAAGCCGAAGTAAAGCAAAACAATGTTTAATGTCAAATCCCAGGCAATGCTAACACAAACACTTGCAAAAGAGATATCCAGTGGTGCGCTCACCGGAGCGCGGCCCACAGAGTCCCGAACCGCATGCAAGGCGGGTCGTGAAGGTAAGTCCAGTGGTGCGCGAAGGGAAGCGCGGAGCTAAGCGAAACTGGGAAGCGTAACTGAAACCAAACGAAGGGGAACAACACACATGTACAAACAATAATGGACGGTGGGTGTGTGGAAGTGAGGGGTTTAAATAGGCAGGTGATTAGTGAGTGAATGAGCCTCAGGTGATCCACATCAGTAGTTGGGCGAAGAGCTCCGTGCGGGCGGGGCACGCACAGGAGAAGGAGCAGGGAGCTCCCTGACACCACCCCCTCCCCCAGGGGCGGCACCGGAGGCCGACCCCGAGCCCGAAGCGCCAGGCGAAGCAGATGTGAGGCGTGAAACTCGGAGCGCGGGATCCAGCACGTTCTGCCTGAGTACCCAAGACCGCTCCTCCGGACCGTAACCCTGCCAGTCCACCAAGTACTCGAGGTGACCCCAGCGCCGTTGGGAGTCCAGCACCTCCCGCACCGTGTAGACACGGTCTGTAGGCAGACCAAACCACGCTTTCTTCCAGGGGATCGGGTGTGGAAGTCAACAAGGGACCTGAGACTGAGGCTCCTATGCCGTAAGCTGTCCACTACCTCCGGCTGAGCGGACGCCGAGGGGCCACCTGGAGGACGAGAAAGAGAGGACACACAGGGTTTGAGCAGGGACACGTGGAATGTAGGATGTATGCGGTACCTCGGTGGTAGTTCCAGCCAGTAGGCCAAGTCACTGATCTGCCTGACGACCCTGAAAGGCCCAATGTACCGAGGGTTCAGCTTACGGCATAGGAGCCTCAGTCTCAGGTCCCTCGTTGACAGCCACACCCGATCCCCTGGAAGAAAGCGTGGGGCATCCACCAAGCGCCGAGCGTCGGCGTGTTTCGCCGGGTGTTACGGAGGGCCCTAGCAAATGTGTGTGTGCAGACTCCCAGACCCGATTGCTCTCCCAAAACCAGGCGTCCACCGCAGGCATGTCGCTGGGCACGTCTGTCCATGGGAACAAGGGCGGTTGGTACCCCAGCACACACTGAAAAGGAATAAGACCCGTGCTGTCCTGGCGGAGGGAGTTCTGGGCATACCCAGCCCATGGCAGGAAGCGGCTCCAATCCCCCTGGTCCTGGCTGCAGTAGGTGCGGAGGTACCTGTTTAGCTCCTGTATCTTCCGTTCCGCCTGGCCGTTCGACTGCGGGTGGTAACCAGAAGAAAGGTTCACTGACACCCCCAAGAGCGGGAAGAAGGCCCTCCAAACCCGCGATGTGAACTGCGGGCCACGGTCCGAGACGATCTCCTCCGGCAGACCAATGCACCTAAAAACATGATGAAACAGGGCCTCAGCCATTTCGAGGGCCGTCGGTAACCCCTTCAGGGAAATGAAGCGGCAGGCCTTCGAGAAGCGGTCCACCACCACCAGAACGCATGCGTTGCCTCCGGACTGGGGTAGGTCTGTGACGAAATCAATCCCCAGATGCGACCAGGGGTGCTGAGGGACGGGCAGCGGCACCTGCAGTGCAAAAAACAGCAGCAGTCAAGAGGTGCAAAAGACAGCATGTAAACAAAATAGTATAATAAAGTCAAAGGTGCAAAAACAGCATGTAAACAGTAATGCAGTCAAGTATAAATAATAAATAAATGATGGTGAAATGGATTTAGATTGAGACGAGTAATGAGTGTGTGTTAAGTTCAGGTTGTACAGTTAGGTATGTGTGTGTGTGTATGTGTGTGTGTGTGTGAGTTCCATTTCAGTTTTGTGTATTGAGATGCCTAATGGCTTGCGGGAAAAAACTGTTGCACAGTCTTGATGTGGCTGCCCGAATGCTTCGGAACCATTTTCCTGATGGCAGGTGAGTGAAAAGTGTGTGTGACAGGTGTGTGCTTCCGCTTCCTCGAGCAGCGCTTCCAACGTCCCCTCTCCCAGCCACCGACATCAGGTGACACCGAGGGCTGGGGGCCTGGTCTTTGTGGCCGAGGTCGTAGCAAGCCATGGTCGCGAAGGTTATTAATAACTTCATCATGCAGATTGTTGGTTGCATGATTCTTGTACCGTAACAGTGTCTGGTGGTTGTACACATGAACACAGCTGACTCTGGTGTCCATGTATTGTAAAAGGTCGAGCTAAAAATGGCGAAAGCACCATTTTTGAATCCGGAGAGGCCGCTGCGAACTACTGCCGCGCCGCCATCTTGGCGGCTAGCAATCTAGTAATTCCCTCTCCAGACCTCCTCTCCAAGGGTTGTTAGCCCTTGCCTCTTCTGTCTGCCACTTCTTACTACCCAGACAACGAACAAAATGGGGCCGCCTGCAGACGGCCGTGTAGGGAGGTACTGTCAAGGTGTTCATTTCCCGTTCGATACCGCTGCTGTTTTTCCCCATCACTGGTTATTTAAGACCAAAAAAGACATTTACTTGTGGCCAGACTATCTCACCGGCTTTTTAAGTCCCTAAGAGTTCTTTTACCAATTTACTTGTTCTGGTTCCTGTTAATGATCCTGATCCATGTTCTGCTTGGTCTCCCTATTACTCGGTTTTGGACTCTGGACTGTTTTTGTATTTTCTGTTTGCCGCTGAATTTTGGACTGTTTTTTGGATTTGTTTCTGTCTCTGCCTGCATTGCTCTGTTTGCCTGTGTTAAGACCCTGGACTGTTTTTCAGACTGTGTCTGCTCTGACCCTATTAGCTTTTTCAGTGGTTGGCACTGGTTAAGTTTCTGTTATGTTTTGCAATTGCTGGAGTCCAGGGGTAAGGTCATCCAGACAGATGTAGAAAGATGTCTCTGGAACTCTTGATTAACTCTTTGTCTAATGAAAAGATGGCATTATTGATGTGGGTTGTTAAACCGTCTCTGCTCAGAAGCCCACAACTGTCAGCTTTTGTGTCAGGTGCTACAGAAATAACTGGAAGTAGGCTATTCTCACTTCCGTGTGATGGCACAGGGAGACATGGCAGACACAAAATCAGACGAGAGTTTATTTATTTAACTATAATTTCATGTACCTCTATTGTTCTAAGTTCTGATATTTACTTATTTTTTCTTTTTACTTTTTTAGTATTATTTTTATCTTTTTTATTTATATTTGTTTTATATTCCAAATTTTATTGTTAATCTTTATATTATGTGTAATTTATACTTATAATTAGGATATTTCAAATGTTTTTATTCTTTTAATAAAAGATATCTAAATTTCATCACAGTCTGAGCATTTACATTTTATAAATAATATAGAAGGTCTGTAAGGTATATAAGCATGCCTACATTTCTGGGATATGGGTGGGCTGAACTTTAAGCCCAACCAATAAAATAGAAGCAAATACATATGCTGGCCCAATACCTGTTAAGATTTTGGGATGGGCTAAAAGAGTTGATACAAATAAAAAGGTTTTATGTCGACCCTGACATGAAAGAGCTATTGGTGTGAAATGCAAATATATCTTGGGTGTGAAAATTACCCTGAGAGGATTATCTACCATGGGAAATAATGGTCATAGCACGGAAGTTTACATCAGTCACATAGGTCCAAAATGGTACAGAATCAGATGTATACGGACATGTGGAATTTAATATTTCTGCTTTAGATGATCTTTCTCTGGTCTCTTCTTGAGGCTTATGAATGGTTTGCAACTTGTGGTGAACCCTCTGTATATGCCTTTGTAAGGTCTTTTCTTGCTTGAAGGGGTATTTCTTTACCATAGAGATGATGCTGAGTCATCCATCACTGTTGTCTTCCATGGCCATCCAGGTATTTCCATGTTGCTGAGCTCACCAGTGCATTCTTTTTTTTTTATGTGCCAAATGTTAATTTAGTCAATCCTGTTATCTCTCTGATGTTGTTTTATTTTTAAAGCCTAATGATGGCCTGTTTCAATAGCATCGAGAGCTGCTATGACTGCATGATGTGCGTCCCTTTCGCGGTCAGGCGGTGATGTCACAGCACCCTTGGCGGGACACTGGAGCCGAGCGGAGTGCTCTGAGGAGCTCTGGAGCGGAGCGGCGCCCTCGGCGAACACTGGAGCGAAGCGGCGCCCTCGGCGGAACACTGGAGCGGAGTGGCGCCCTCGGCGGAACACTGGAGCGAAGAGGAGCGCTCAGCGGAGTACTGGAGCAGAACCCTTCCAGAATCAAGGGGGCTGTAATGTAGATCCACCGTAGTCATCCCGAACATCCCCATGAGAAGTCTGATTAAGTGGGTGCATGAGCTGAAATCGACTCCCGCCACGCTCCACAACTTACTGGCGAGAGAGAGAGAGTCCCCAGACAGGAGAGAGATGTGAAGCGCAACTTTGGCTCTTTCAGTGGGGTAAAAGGACGAATACAAATCCATATATTTGCAGACGCTCCGTATAAATCCGCCCCACTCTGCCATTTTGCCGGAGAACCGTGCCGGGAATTCCATTGCACTTTCGGGGGGGCGTGGCGCAGCCGTGCTTGCATGTTCTAGAGCCGGCGAGCAAAAATCGCGAGGAGCGAAAGACCACGGATCACGCGGAGACCACGGTGGTAACCCGATCAAGGTTTTTTAAGGTCTGTTATTCTGTCATGCAGCGATGAACGAAGGTGAAAGCCGGAGTATAAGTCGCTGTATGTTTAATATAGAAGTGGTACAAAGATATACACTCACGACAGTCCATAGAATCAGAGAATGCAATATCCGTGGTACGCCCTGGAGGGGCGAGGTCCACACAGTCCTATCATGGGACTGTAGAAGGGAGAAGAGATATCCGAGGTGCGCTTCGGAGAGAGTGCAGCCGTAGAGCTCGAAATATTGCAGGCTAACGGACAAAATGTATTTTCACTATTTACAAAAATCTTTTTGATGAAGAAAACGAGAATAAACCAAATTAACAAGTGGTGTCATGACAAATTATGTCTGTCGAATTCGCCTCTTAGGTGTTCAGGAGGGGCCCACACATGAGCAAAAATAGTGAAACACTACTTGAAACATTAAAATGTTTTTCAGTACTCAGAAAACAGCCTTTTGATTCAAAATAATAACAAAAACCGACTAAAACATTTATAATCTAACTACGCAGCAATAGCTCTAAGAAAGCATATGCAACTGCACATAAAAATGGCGTTGCCTCACTTTGAAACGGCTGACCAGTGTGGGAGGCGGGGGGTGTATTCAGTATAAAAATTATTAATTTTAATCCATTAAACTTAAAATTATTCACACATTTAAATATGTCTACAGAAGCAGTAGAGTTTACTTACATTTGATACTAATACACCCAATCTTAAATAAGTTACATATGTTGAAATTAAATTGAATAAATATAAAATCCGGGCTAACAGATTTCTGCTTACACCTACACAAATTTCGTTTGCGCACACACACACACCACACACACACACACACACACACACAAACAGTTTTATAGATTTTCCGTTGTTTAATTTATGACTACAGAAATGTCAAAATATGTATTTACTATTTCATTCGACAGGCTGCTTTTTATTGGTTATACTCTGCCTTATTTATCTTTTAAATTTCACAGATTTGTTGAAGCAGTCACCTATGTGCAGCCCAACAACTGCTGCAGCACTGTTATATTACAATTGTAAACTTTTCGGTTTAATGTTACTGAATGTACTTCCGCATTCAATGAACCTCATTTATTTTGGGCAGTCTCCGCCTGCAGGCGGGGTAACGGTCTCGCCAGCAGGGGCTTTTATGTGAATACGAATGAAAAATTCAGGCAATGACTGTTTGACTTTCGACGGGACTCAGAAAGCTCGGAAAACGGCAGCGTGCTCTTTCTACAACATAACACTGATTTCTTTCTGACTTATGCCGGGACTAGAGGAAACACTAGTAACAGCTGAAGCAAGTTTACGAGATAGTAACAGACGGTAAGTGTTCGGAAATGAAGAAAAATCCTGTAAATATGGATCGATGTAACCCAACTGACGGATATAAGAAGTATAAACGAAAGGTGCGGGATTCTGTTAAACATGGGGAAAAGCTTTCCCCTCACTCTAAAACAAGCATCGACTCAATGGGACCTTTGCTAAAGGAAGTTTATGGAAAAACAAGTGATAAAAAGTTAGAGCATTTCGATACATCTGAAGACTACAGACAACAACCGGACATTTTAAATACTGCGCTTGATATGAAAATGTATACTTTGCCATCACAGATTACGAATGAAAAGGAAACACCACTATGGTCAGTTTCAGAGACAGCATTTAAAAGCAGAAACGACTCGGCATCCCTACAAGTTTCAGTCTTTGATAATCAGCAAGCAATTCCTACAAATTGCCATCCACAGTCACGTATTCTGCTGTGCAAACGCTCCGAAAGGGCTCTCTGCTCAACCTCTCTGGGTTCATACCTCCATAACAGTCTTGACCCTACCGACTCACTTGGGAAACGATCGGAAGAACAGTCTGTTGGCGTCGTCACAGAGATCAAAGCAATTCAGCAGACACGAAGACTCCTGGCAAATGCTAGAGAAAGGACCAGGGTGCATACGATCAGTGCTGCTTTTGAGGCTCTGCGGAAACAGGTATCCATTTTTCTTTACTATTGCTATACACCTTTCTGCTACGCAATTGACAGCCATTTTAAATAGCTGAAAGATAGATTATCATTGTATTTGTCGAATTAGTTTGAACATATTATATTGAATATATTAGTTTGACCATATTATGTATTAAAGGTTTTTAAGTTAATCTGTGCTTTGTCCTAATAACGTTGAGATTATTTTTTTTATATAAAAACCTTTAAGGGTTTTTCTGTTGTTACTTTGGAGGAACCTTACATATTTGTGTTGAATCCCAAAGCAAAGGTTGAATTGTGTAAAAAGATAGGAATGCTTGAATAAAATAAAACAAAAGAAAATAATACATAAAAATATTATCAAAAAAATTATTTGCACCACAGCGTTGGGTACTTTCAGCAGCCTACAATGATTTTGTTTATCCCATGAACTAGTACTGTACATTCACTAAGCAACTTTACACCAATTTACTCATTATCCAAAGAGCTTATCATGTAGCAACCCTGCGTACTATGCAGATATGGGCCAACATCTAATGGCTGCATAAGAAACAGAATGGGGGAAAAATATGATCTCAATGATAATGAACATGGAATGATTGTTGGTACCAGTAGGGCTGCTTTGAGTATTTTATTACTGCTTATCTCCTATGATTGACATGCCTTACAGTATATAGAAAAACATTTAAACAAAAAAACCACCAGTAAGCAGCAGTTCTGCAGACAAAAAATGGCTTGTTGGTGAGCTAGGTTAATTATGAATGGCCAGACTATTTTGAGCTGATGGAAGGTCTAAAGTATTACAAGTAATCACACTGTACAATGCAGAAAAGCATATCTGAATCCATTACATGTTAAAGAAGCTTGGAGCAGAGGGGTTACAACAAGCTAATGCTGCAGTGACACTGGCTTTGTAACACTGAACAGCTGAAGACTGAAAAAATGTAGCATGGTTTGATGTGGAGATTGTGCAATGGTATGGGGAATGTTTTCTTGTCACAGACAATTCCAATCAATCATTGCTTGAATGCCACAGCCTATACTAGGGTCAGCTTAGACCATTTATTTCAGTCCAGTACTCACACCCAGGCCACGCCATTAACAGCAAATTTTGCAACCACAGAAAGCAATTATATTTTTTATTAAATTAAATTATTGCACATTATATCATCTGAAGAGTTTAAAGAAGCATGTTGGAATTAGTGAAATACTCCTAATTTATATAATTTTACATGAACTTGCATAAAACAAAATACCAAGTATTTAACAAACACCAGCATTGCAAACCTTCCTGTAACCCTCTAATCCAAATTTTAAAAAGTACACAAATTGCAGAAAAGATGAAAACAGAAGAACTTATCTTTGTTCAAGTAGCAAAAGATAAAGTAATCAAAATTCCAATAAGCATCTCCCTAAAGGGTTTCTGATAAATAGAAGTCATAAGTACCATAATTTCCGGACTATAAAGCGCACCCATATATAAGCCTGAATTTGACAAAGATTTTTATTTTTAACATAAATAAGCCGCACCTGTCTATACACTGAAACTAATGAACTTTACACAGGCTTTAACAAAAGACACTAAATGCAATATGTTGCGCTTCTATTAGGAGCATAGCGGTATTTTGGGAATACAGCATGTCACTGCATTCTTCCGGTATTACTGTGTGTGTGTGTGCGTGTGAGACTGAGGATTATATAATTATTTTCTGATGCTTATTTCTAAGTTTCTTTGACTAACCCATAACGCTGTTGCCAAGAAAAATAAAAAAGCACGAGTTTTGGAAACCTGTCTGTGCTTATATAATTACTGTTGCAACTGGAGTTTTAGTGAGCTCTCCCTTCACCCAGACTCAACGCGCTACAACGGCTTGTATCTAAACAGTAGCAAACCAAGTAAGTCGTTGTTCACCGTCTTCCTCCTTCCTTTCACAACTACAGTGGTACATTGACCTACGAGTGCATTAATGTACGAGTTTTCCGAGGTATGAGCGGTCACTCGGGTCGATTTTTTTGCTTTGTTACGCGAGCAAAAAATTGAGGTACGAGCTCGAGACGCGCTGCTAGATGGCGAAGCGAAGCCAGAAAGCGAAGATTGTGACGAAAATTAGGATAAGCAAAGAAGCAAAAGTAAAAATTTTAAAGTTTAGGGATACGTAGTGTACAGGAGTGATAGTAAAAAATTTGTTTTCTCTCCGCCTCCGCTTATCGCCTCTACCCCTCCTCCACACACACACACACACACACACCCCACCGGCGTTTTCGTTAGCCGTTTCATCTCCAAGGAAAATACACTGAATAAAACCTTATTATATCTTTACATACTCTTTCTATTATGTTTTTATACAAGATTTGTTATTTAGAAATGTATTTTACAATTTAATAACATGATACATAAAAACAGGGTGTCATTGTGAGGGTTGGAACAAATTAATGCCATATTAAGTATTTTCAATATGGAAAACTGATTTGATGTGCCAGTAAATTGAGATACGAGCTCGACTACGGAACGAATTAAACTCGTAGGTCACGGTACCACTGTATTTCTCTTGGGAGTTTATCTTTTGTCACCCAATGCCGTGCAGCTCAGAACACAGGTGAGGTGCGTTTTTTTTTCGTTTCCGTTCGGAAATTTCATTGGTCTAATGTTATGTTGCTCAGTTTTTTGGCTTGACGTTTGTAAAACCGGGAAAAACCCAGGAAAAATCCATAAATTAACCGCTTCGTGGGAAAACATGGGGAAAAAAGTAGCAGCTTATAGTCCGAAAAATACGGTATGTTCTTTACAAGCTTCAGTGTGAAGAAGCCTCTCTCACAGTCTACTTGTGTCACAGACAAAATGTCAACAAAAGCTTGTAGCCCAGACCAGTGCCATAGTACATTTATTAGTAATTGTCTACTTTTATTGTAAATTTATTGTTGTTATATACTTTTATTTAGACAGGAGGCTATAGACACATATTGAACCCAGCCATTATGGTTGCACAAGCCAGTGCACTCTTAGTACCGGTCCCAAGCCCGGATAAATGGGGAGGGTTGGATTAGGAAGAGCATCCAGCGTAAAACGTGCCAAATCAAATATGCGGATCACAGATCAGAAATTCATACCAGATCGGTTGAGGGCCAGGTTACCATCGACCACCACAGGTAAAGTTAGCCAACAGGGTACTGGTGGAAATTGGGCTACTGTTGGCCAAAGGTGGAGAAGGAAGACATATACAGAGATAGCAGGGAAAGGAGAAGTGTAGGAGAATGGAGGTTCCGGTTGGTACTATGATAAAGGGAGAGAGTTAGCTGATATGATGGAGAGGAGAAAGGTAGATATGTTGTGTGTTCAGGAGACCAAGTGGAAGGACAGGAACATTGGAGGTGGGTTTAAACTTTGGGTTTAAACTTTTGATTTGTAGAATTCAAGGGTTATGTTTATATTAAGTTTATCTTTCGTACCAGTGTAGATTTATTCATTGCTAGAGACTCAAAGCACTTTTGTATCATTCTGGACAAGGGCATCTGTTAAATGCCGCAAATGTAAATGTAAACTGTTCTTTCATGGTGTGGCTGGAAAGAGAAATTCATAACCCCTAATAGGGTTATGAACATGAAGCTGGAAGTTAAAGATGAATGTTGAAGATAAATGTCATCAGTGCTTATGCTCCACAAGTAGGCTGTTAGATGGAGGACAAGGAAAAATTCTGGAGTGAGTTAGATGAAGTGGTAGGTGTACCTAGGAATAAAAGATTGGTGATTGGGGCAGACTTTAATGGGCATGTAGGTGAAGAGAACAGAGGTGATGAGGAGGTGATGGGTAGGTTATGGAGAGGAATTTGGAACGGCAGATGGTGGTAGATGTTGCTAAAAGGATGGAAAAGACAGTGGTAAATACTTATTTTCAGAAGAAGGATGATCATAGGGTGACGTATAAGAGTGGAGGAAAGTGCACACAGGTGGACTATATTTAATGTAGAAGATGCAACCTGAAAGAGATTGGAGACTGTAAGGTGTTCCCAGTGGAACGTGTAGCTAGACAGCATCAGATGGTGGTCTGTAGGATGGTTTTGGAGGTGAAGAAGAAGAGGAGGAGAGTGAGGACTGAAAGAATAATAGGATGGTAAAAACTAAAGGAGGTAGACTGTAATGTGAGATTCAGGAAAGAGGTCAGATAGGGGCTCGGTGGTGGTGAAGAGGTGCTGGATGATTGGGCAACTACTGCAGAAGTGATAATCGAGACAGCTAGAAAGGTACTTGGTGTAAGATCTGGAAATAGAAAGAAAGACCAAAGAGATGTGGTGGTGGAATGAGTAAGTGCAGGAGAGCATAAGGAGAAAGAGGTTGGCAAAGCAGAATATGGATAAGAAAAGTACAAGGTGATGTGAGCAGGTAAAGAGGGATGTGGCAAAAGCAAAGGAAAAAGGCATATGAGGAGCTTTATGAGAAGTTGGACACTAAGGAAGGAGAAAAGGATTTATACTGATTGGCCGGGCAGAAGGAGCGAGCTGGGAAGGATGTGCTGCAAGTTAGAGCAATAAGGGATGGAGATGTGAACAAGGAAGTGGATAGGATTAGTAAGGGAGAAGAGGTGGTGAAGGTGTAGGAGTTCAGGTACCTGAAGTCAACAGTGAAAAGTAATGGAGAGTGTGTTAGGGAAGAGAAGAAAAGAGTGCAGGCAGGGTGGAGTGGGTGAAGAAGAGTAATAGCAGGAGTGATTTGTGATAGAAGTGTATCTGCAAGAGTAAAAGGGAAAGTTTATAGGACTGTGGTGAGAGCTGCAATGTTGTATGGTTTAGAAACAGTGGTATTGAGTGAAAGACAGAAGTTGGAGGTAGCAGAGCTGAAGATGTTGAGGTTTTTGTTGGGAGTGATGAGGATGGACAGGATTAGAAGTATGGAGGGTATGCAGACAGATCAGCGGATCATTTTTAGGGGAAGCCTAAAGAAGTAGACAGCAGCAAAGAAAAAGAAATGTGTGTGTGTGTATATATATATATATATATATATATATATATATATATATATATATATATATATATATATATATATATATATATATATATATATATATAGTATAGACATAATAAGTAGAGACATAATAAAAGTATATACATTACAGTGTAAAAATACAAAAGAACAAGAGACCACCAAGTAGTTACACTTTCAAACATACTGCACATAGGTAATTCAATTAGTGTTATTGTACATTTGTTGCATAATAAGTTTGTCATTGTTGTTATTGCGCAGTAAAAACACAATAACAGTGTATATTCTGATGACTGGTTTACCGAGAGCAGCTCTGATTGTAAAGTCTAATAGCAGCAGGGAGAAAAGACCTTCTGTATCGCTCCTTCAGATGCTTAAGATGTAATAGTATGTCACTGAAGGAAGAAACTGTTTTATACAGGGGGTGAGAGCGGTTTTCCAGTAATGATAATAGCTTAGCTACCATCCTTCTTTCTCCCACCTCCTGTACATTGTCTAGGGGAATCCCCAGGACTGAGATGGCCTTCCTGATCATAGGTGTGTTGTGGGTAGGCTGTGAGCATCATCATTCTCACACACTGTATGAATAGACTAGATGTACTCAATGTATTATATGTATCTATGGAAGGATACATTTATTTTGAACCACACTGATTTCTAAGAACAGAATCAAACTTATTTTACTTCAAAGTCACATTAATCACATTCAGGTAATATTTTTCTTTCAGTTTTAAAGATAAGATATACCTTTATTTTTTAAACAGATGTATTCTTAATAAAGAGCTTAGTGAGTATATATATATATATATATATATATATATATATATATATATATATTCACATGTGAAATTAATGAATTATTTTGCAGAGTCTTGGTAACTATAAA
The DNA here is from genome assembly GCA_039877035.1 of Silurus lanzhouensis. Classification (NCBI taxonomy): domain Eukaryota; kingdom Metazoa; phylum Chordata; class Actinopteri; order Siluriformes; family Siluridae; genus Silurus; species Silurus lanzhouensis. The sequence continues at coordinate 154,167 of JBCEWE010002365.1, forward strand.
ATCAATAACCAACAATAATATATACATTTACATATGTAATAATCTACTAAGATCTACTTTCTTTCTATCTATCCTCCTATCTGTCAAATTTACCCCACACTTATTTATTTTAGTAACAGCATTGTACAAAAAGTATTTAACTTCAAAATCTTATCTCAAACTATTAAAAAAACAAAACCTGTCAGTACAAAGGCAGAAAATATGCAAACAAACATTACTTCTACACCTGAAAAGATGTATTGCAGATAAATAGTGCAATTCCTGATAAGGATACCATTTTCTCAATCATAAATATAAGTAATCAAATGCATTACATTTGTGCTTAATTACTGCTTGACTGTTTCTGATGTGCAAAGTATGCTGTGTATGTTTCTTGCCCTCTAATTTCAAATGAATTTGTCTGTAAGTGGATTAAATTATGTTTGTTGACAACACCTAAAGATTATAAAAATATGGTAGCCAATTCAAGCAAGCAAATAAAACTGAATTCTCAGAGTAGTCATGTACTCATTATGGCTTTCATTGATTGTCTGTGGTGTCAAAACATGGAGGATTGCTTAATCAAATCAGGTAGCAGCTTAGAAGACAAGTAGACACTACCACTGGAGGTCTCTTCTGATACACAGATATTTAATTCAATTCATTTTTATTTTTATAGCGCTTTTAACAATGAACATTGTCTCAAAGCAGCTTTACACAGATAATGTGATGATTAAAAGTAAATATGTTCTTTGTAAGTAAGGTTGTCCCTGATGAGCAACTGTGGCAAGGAAAAACTCATCTGGGTTGCACCGAATGTCCATTTGTAGCAGATATACAATGTTGCGGGGTACAGTGATGATGATCAGAAGCGAACTGTATTTCTGAGTCAATGTAGCGGACTGTTGACATTAACTACAGTCCAGTCCATCCTCAAAGCGCCCGTTCTTACTCCGGAATTTCATGGAACCACCCAGGGTGTTGATGAGAAACCGTCCCAAGCTGCACAGAGTGGCCTCCACTCAAAGAGAACACTATCCAGAGGCAGGCCTGGACGAAGTGGGAAGATCCACGGAGGGGAGAGGGGCAGGAACAGTGGTCACTGGAGCCTCAGGAGCATGTTTAACGCGACCGAGAGAGAGAGAGAGAGAAGAGGGTGACAGGAAGAGAAGGATATGGATTATTAAGTGTCCTTATTGTTGTATGAAAGTAAGTCACTGTGCAGTTTGGACTCTGGCTAGACTTGCTATGGCAGCATAACTAAAAGGGAGAACCAGAAGGGAACACAGACATGAGGGATCTCTGGGATAAGAGACGACCCACCACACCACCGTCAACAAACCTGAGTGAACGTGTGAATGTGAGGGGACGACAGCATATAAATATCCCAGTTCACCAAACACTCTATATCCATGATCCCTCCTGATCTGCTCCTTTACCTAAGAAAAAAATCTACTGATCAAAGGCTTGACTAAATAAATACGTTTTCAACCTCGACTTGAACACTGGGTCTGAGTCCCGAACACTGGTTGGAAGGCTGTTCCATAACTGTGGGGCTTTATAAGAGAAAGATCTGCCCCCTGCTGTAGTTTTCATTATTTGAGGAACCAGCAGATAGCCTGCACCTTTTGATCTAAGTAGGCGTGGAGGATCATACTGGTACAGAAGTTCACTCAGATACTGCGGTGCGAGACCGTTAAGTGCTTTATACGTCAGTAGTAGTATTTTATAATCAATGCGAGATTTAATTGGGAGCCAGTGTAGACTGATTAAAACAGGGGTAATGTGGTCATATTTCCTAGATCTAGTGAGGACCCTTGCTGCTGCATTCTGAACTAACTGAAGCTTATTTATGCACTTATTTGCACACCCAGACAGTAAAGCATTACAGTAGTCTAATCTAGAAGTTACAAAAGCATGAACTAGTTTTTCTGCATCCTGTAACGACATCATATTTCTAATTTTAGCAATATTTCTAAGGTGAAAGAAGGCGATCCTGGTGATATTATTCACGTGAGACTCAAAGGAAAGACTAGGGTCAATAATCACACCAAGGTCTTTGACAGCCGTACATCCTGAAACAGAAACACCATCCAGAGATGCTACGTAATCGTAGGGCTGGGCGATATGGCTTAAAAAAAAAATCCCCGATTTTTTCACAAAAAATCCGATTTGCGATTTTAAATAGATTTTTTCCCCCCTGCTTAAAATCAATCTGCATATGACAAAAAAAAAAAAAAAAGTTTGAACTTTATTAAATAAAGTTTATTTACCCTTCTGGGATTATAACCCACTTTGGGTTAAAGTGCAATCAGAAACAACAAGCCAAAAATACAAGATGCAGGCCCTGCCTTTGTAAATTGTGAAAATAGAATGTAACATAACATAAAATGAGCAAACCTACAAAGAAAAATGTTTTATGAGTGTTTAAATGTGGAACATGATTGAAAATGCACCTGAGGTTTTAAGTGATTTTGCCTTTACTTATCTCCAAAACTCCACAGTAAAATGAGATAAAATGTAAGAGAGTAATAGACAGGGACACTGTAAATAAAAATAATTAGAAAGATTGAGCAAACCTATAAAGAAAAAATGTTTTAAGAGTGTTTGAATATGGAACATGGATAAAAATGCAGTGATGCTTGGAGTGATTTTGCCTTCACTTTTCTCCAAAACTGACTCCAATGACTGTTTGAATATGGTGATTTAAATGATCAGATTTTTCTGTTTCTTAACGGAAACGCCGTTCTGAAGCGTCTTTACATGTATTTTGGTTGCTTCCACCACCCGTACCGTAAGTGTACGATTGGACGCGCAACACTAAACAAAGTGCGGCTGCTTAACTTTTCTTGGGAACGAGTTCTTCTCTGCTCGCTGCCATGTTGCTTGTGTATCTCTGTGGCAAACGCGCGGGGGGAGGGGGCGGGGGCTGAGTTCGTTCGAAACTATGGAAGCCCAGAGGGGAGCGTCGGCGGACATTAAAGAGAAAACCGATTTTTATTAAAACAGATCGATGTAAACTACACATTTGAGTTAATCGATAAAATCGATTTATCGCTCAGCCCTACATAATCGGAAAGTTTACTTCTAGCTGCATGTGGTCCTAGTAAAAGTACTTCCGTCTTATCTGAGTTGAGCAAAAGAAAGTTATAAAGCATCCACTGTCTAATGTCCTTTACACACTTCTCAACATTGTTAAGCTGATCTCTCTCATCTGGCTTTGCTGAAATATACAGCTGTGTGTCATCACCATAGCAATGGAAGCGAATCCCATGTTTATGAATAATTTCACCAAGAGGCAGCATATATAAAGAGAAAAGCAGAGGGCCTAAGACAGATCCTTGAGGAACACCAAACTTTACCTCATAGAGTGTGGAGAACTCACCATTTACATCAACAAACTGATAGCGATCAGTCAAATAGGACCTGAGCCAAGAGAGAGCTGTTCCCTTTATTCCAACAACGTTCTCAAGTCTAGCAAGTAGTATAGTGTGATCAATGGTGTCAAGTAAGGAGACAAAACCCTGATCAGAGGCCAATAACAGGTCATTTACCACCTTAACTAGCGCTGTCTCTGTGCTATGATGAGGCCGAAATCCTGACTGATACATTTCAAAAATGTTATTCATAAGTAGTTGTCAGCATAACTGCTGTGCTACAACCTTTTCTAAAATTTTGGATATAAAGGGGAGATTTGATATTGGTCTGTAGTTGAACAACTGGCATGGGTCAAGGTACATAACCAGTGCTAATGGAAGAGTTTATTATTTTTAAAACAGGTTCAATTACTTCTGGAGCTATCTGTTTAAAGAAACTTGTAGGCAAGGGATCGAGAATGCAGGTTGATGATTTTGATGAGGAAATAAATGAAATTAAGTCATTCTCATGAATAGGAGTGAAGCTTTGTAGTTGATTGTCTGCTATAATTACACTGCTGTCTACAGGGTTACTTGTAAAATAATTTGGATTTATATTAACCGTCTGGATTTCTTGCATGATGTTTTCAATTTTATTATTAAAAAAGTTCATGAAATCATCACTACCTAATGATGGTGTGCATGTTAGTGCAGTGCTTTTATTTCCTGTTCATTTTGCTACCGTGCTGAATAAAAATCTAGGATTATGTTTGTTATTTTCTATGAGGGTGGAGAAATATGAAATACTGTTAATTTTGTTTAACGCCATTTACGTTCTAATTTTCGAGTGGTCTGTTTTAAGGTGCGTGTATGATCATTATACCACTGTGCTAATTTTTTCTCCCTGATCATTTTGGTCTTGAGGGGTGCTACATCATCTAGAGTGTAACGTAACGTTGATTCTAGGTGTTCAGTGGCCCAGTCGAGCTCTGCGGGGTCAGACGGAGATCTATCTAATATCGTAATTTCTGGAAGATTTTTGATAAAACGTGCTGCTGTAGCTGACGTGAAAGTACGCTTAACACGGTAACGTGGTGAGGTAGTAATGCAATGGCTGAGGCAGATTTGAAAAGAGATGAGATAATGGTCTGAAATAGCTTCAGACTGTGGAATTATGACTAAGTCTTTTATTTTTAATCCAAATGTTAACAACAAATCGAGAGTGTGTCCACCACTATGGGTGGGTCCTATAACATTCTGATTAATTCCAACTGACTCTAGAATGGACACAACTGCTGCTCTTAAGGAGTCTTCCTGATTATCAAAATGAATATTAAAGTCACCAATAATTAATGCTTTGTCTAAAGAAGTAGCTAAATTTGTGATGAAATCTGCAAATTTTATTAGAAAATCAGAGTAGGGCCCTGGGGGTCTTTAAATAATAATTAGTGGAATTGACTGACTGGACCTGCTTTCGGACACTGAATATTTTATGTTGGTGTAAAGAACTTCAAATGTTTTACATTTGTGTTTAGTCTTTTGTGTGACGTTTAGATTATTATTATAGATAGCTGCGACTCCGCCTCCTCTGCCATTTAAACGGGGTTGGTGTATGTAACTATACCCAGGAGGACTCGCTTCATTTAATGCTACATATTCATTCGGTTTAATCCATGTTTCTGTCAAACACATTATATTAAACTCCTGGTCGGTAATAATTTTGTTTATAATCAGCTCTTTTGACGTGAGAGATCTAATATTCAGCAATCCTATATTTAGATCAGAGTTGCTGGCTGTGCGTTCAGTCCCGGGTGGGATGGATACCGTCCCGCCCTAACAGGCCAGCCTTGCCCTCAAAAATGCTCCAATTATGAATAAAGCCCACATTGTTTTTGGAGCACCACTTGGACATCCAGCAGTTCAGCGACCATAACCTGCTGTAGGCTACATCGCCACGTCGCATTGGGATGACAGATAAAATTATCGCTAACAACGGAGAGAGACTGACTAAACATGTCACACTTCACACACTGAATGAACTGGATGTTCGCCATAGCAGAGAAATGACGTACCTCAATGTGATTACTGTAGTGTGTGTTCGTAGTTCTGGTGAATATCCTCCGCTCACTGCTTTCAAACCCTCAAACAGGGAAGAAAGCAAAAATAATCGAGACGGAGCCAACGGAAAATGAAGGATGCAGGAAATCAAAACGATATTTTGATATTTTAAAGCGATGAAAGCGAGAAAAAACGAACTGTAAAAAATTCAAATCGCCGATACAAACAAACGCCGGCAAACAGTTCAACAACAGGAAACAGGAACTGAAAAAACTGAGATAGTTGCCACCAACCTGAAATCTCACTAACTGGCTTACCAAAGTCTGAGTAGCATAGAACAGATCATTTAGATTATGTTAAAGAATTTAGAGCTTTTAAAGCTTCCAGTCTGTAATTCTAAATAAATCAGCATCACAGAGTGATTTCCAGCTTTGTCCTTTAACACTCAAGAGAATCATTGGCATGAATGCCAGCTGGTCCTTTTGCAGAAGGCCTGAAATGCAGTGGAAATGTTTTTTTGTTTTTTTTGGGAGATAAATTAAATTTTCATGGCAAAAAGTGTCTTTTTGCAATTAATTGCAACCCATCTGATCACTGCATAATGGTCTGGAGTATGTGGCAAATTGCCATCGTAAAAACGGAGGCAGCAGTGTTTTTCTAAAAACATTAGGCCAAGGCCTAATACACACCTAAGTACACTCTGTAGAAAACATGATGGCTCGAGGTGGAAGAAATGGGAGGCAGGCAAGAGTTTAACAACATTTTATCTTCATATATTCACATTTTCTTTGACTTTTCAGTTCAACAGAAACAAAATTACCGTACACACACCTTTGTGTGCATACAGTTTCTTAAAGCTCTCTCTTGGCAAAATCTAAGAGCTATTAATGTTTAAACAATTACTTAACTAGGTCTGTATCAAGAATTTAAGCTATGTTCCATTTTTGATCTATACTTAGCCATCTAATGGTGAGATCATATACCGTATTTTTCGTATTTTTTTTTAAACAACGAAGCGGCTAATATATGGATTTTTCCTGGGTTTTTCCCGGTTTCACAAACTTTAAGCCAAAAAACTGAGCGACATAACATTAGACCAATGAAATTTCTGAACGGAAACGAAAAAACGCACCTCACCTGTGTTCTGAGCTGCATGGCTTCGGGAGAAGTGCGGGTGGCGCACGACGATGAGAAAAGATAAACTCCCCAGAGAAATACAGTGGTACCTTGACCTACGAGTTCAATTCGTTCCGTGGACGAGCTCGTATCTCAATTTGTTTGCACATCAAATCAGTTTTCCATATTGAAAATACTTAAAATGGCATTAATCCGTTCCAACCCTCAAAATGACACCCTGTTTTTATGTTTAATGTTATTAAATTGGAAAATACATTTATAAATAACAAATCTTGTATAAAAACATAATAGAAAGAGTATGTAAAGATATAATAAGGTTTTATTCAGTGTATTTTCCTTGGAGATGAGACGACTTGAGCTAACAAAAACGCTGGTGGGTGGGTGGGTGGGTGTGTGTGTGTTTGTGTGTGTGTGTGTGTGTGTGTGTGTGTGTGTGTGGAGGAGGGGTAGAGGCGATAAGCAGAGTCGGAGGGAAAACTCGTTTTTTACTATCACTCCTGTACACTACGTATCCCTAAACGTAAAAATTTTTACTTTTGCTTCTTTGCTTATCTTAATTTTCGTCACAATCTTTGCTTTCTGGCTTCGCTTCGCCATCTAGCAGCAGCGCCTCGAGCTCGTACCTCAATTTTTTGCTCGCGTAACAAAGCAAAAAAATCTACCCGAGTGACCGCTCGTACCTCGGAAAACTCGTACATTAATGCACTCGTAGGTCAATGTACCACTGTAGTTGTGAAAGGAAGGAGGAAGACAGTGAACAATGACTTACTTGTTTGGCTACTGTTTAGATACAAGCCGTTGTAGCGCGTTGAGTCTGGGTCAAGGGAGCGCTCGCTAACTCCAGTTGCAACAGAAATCATAAGTACAGACAGGTTTCCAAAACGCGTGCTTTTTTTTTTTTTTCTTGGCAACAGCGTTATGGATTAGTCAAAGAAACTTTGAAATGAGCATCAGAAAATAATAAGGACATAATCCTCAGTCTCACACACACACGCAGTAATACCGGAGGAATGCAGTGACGTGCTATTCCCAAAATGCCGCTCTGCTCTTAAAGGAGCCACAACATATTTCACCCATTACACCGTGTAACAGACACTCTCTTTTGTTAAAGCCTGTGTAAAGTTTATTAGTTTCAGTGTAATAAAAAATAAAAAATAAAAATATTTGTAAAATTCAGGCTTATGTAAGGGTGCGCTTTATAGTCCGGAAATTACGGTACACACATGGGTACATACATACCACTGATATTTAGATGACACTGAACTATGTATTTCCTTTTAACCTACAGACACTCTTATTTCTCCTTGGATATCAGCATGTCTGGCAGATATCGCATTGTGAATACAGTTTATCAAATGAAGTTTAATCCTAGCATATCTAAACCGCTATTTTTCGCAGGTGCCAAGATCTCCATGCCAAGATCTTGTGATCTCAATGAATAACTCAACTTCAGTCACTTTACATAACTTTTGTGTTCATGCTAATCTAACACATTCAGGTGATCATATTTGTGGAATGAAATTCCACAGCCGAGTCTCTAGCAGTCTACAAACAACATCTAAAGAAGTATCACTTCCAGTGGTTCCTAAATTTTCACTTCTCCTTTAAAGAAGAAAAAATCTTTCTAAATATTTTCTTACCAAACAGAATTTTTGACTGATTGCATTCTTAGTCAAATTAACCAGATGTTTTAATGAATTAGCAATAGAATGTATTTGTTGATTGAAACGTCAAAGTACTCTTGTACATTGCTTTGATTAAGGGGACAACTAAATGGCATAAATGTAAATAAGCAATGTGCCACATGGTATTGAAGACTGCCACAGTACAAGCATAATTTTCTCCATCGGCAACTTTTGCATTACACATGATTCAACTGAACCTGTCCAAGTTGTATGGGTTAAGTAGACTGAATAAATTGAATTGGAGATATGGTATTCCTCACAACTGTTTTAGAGTATGTTATTGAGGAGTATGTATCAAAAGGTTAAGCATTGCATAATCATCAGGGAATACCAATTTTCTGACTAACTTGCAATTGAGCCCTCAGCGATAGCCTTTTGTTCTGGCTCATTCCATCCAAGTGTAAATTCAGCAGTGCTTTGGGTACCTTGCTTGGTGAATAGTTGAACACACTTTGGAAGTGCTGTAGGAAGCATTCATAGTAGAATCTGCAGTGTACCCCTTGTAACCATACTGCTGTGGTAAAGCTTGCACTTTGGTTCACTCTGGGAACCCTTTTTGCCCCATCAAATTGTCCATAATTCAGACGGTGGTGCTCTAATGTTGATTAGCAGTATTTACATGAATACATACATACATACATACATACATACATACATACAGTTGTGCTCAAAATTTGGACAAATAAATACTTTATTTATAAAAACTACTTTGGTTAAACTTCCATTATATTAAATTTATATTAGTTGCTATGCACAAACCAACATATATGTTAGCTAAACTTCATTTGTATACCAATAGAGATGGCCAGAGATTGAGCCTGTTTAAAATTAATCATATTCCCAATCTCAGAAAAAAATTCCTTCTTTCGTGAAAGTGCACATGGTTTCACACTCCAGTGTAATCGATGTAGGTCAAATCAATTAAGGCTGAATTATGTTAAATGGTTACACCTGCTCTTTAAATTATAATTAAATGGGCAAAGCTTTAATATTTTTCAGTCACTCTCACCATGGCCAAGATGAAAGAACTCAGTCATGTTTTTCGTATGCATGTTGTCAATGCCCATAGTGGATGCAAAGGCTACAAGGCCATTTCGGAAGGACTGAAGAAGTTCAAGATGTTCAACACTGTCAAGAACCTGGATAGGCGTGACAGGAAGCACAAAGTATACTCTAGGGCAGGGGTGGGCAATTAATTTTTACAAGGGGCCACATGAGAAACCTGTCAGAGGGCCACCCCAACGATCATTTGAACTTAATTTTGCTATTTCTTCCATTGTAAAATGCAATTAATTATATATTTTGAATAGCTGGTACTGATAATCGGAAGAATAAAACTATTCTGTAAATATTTATATTAGGCAATGTGAAATTGTGGTGTATAGGTCAAATAAGAAAACAAAAACAATTATTGAATCAGTGCAATTTATTTTTAACTTGTTAATCTCCACAAACAATATAAAACAACTTGTTGGGTTTGCAGTTTTGCTAGCAGTGCATCAGACTCCCGCACGTGCTCTTCATCAGACAGATTTCTGTATTTATCCTCATGCTTGGTCAGGTAGTGGCGATTCAAATTATAATCCTTTAACACAGCGACCTATGTACCACAGATTAAGCACACGGCTTTACCTTTAATTTCTGTAAAGAAATACTTGGCAGTCCATGTCTTGTTGAAAACACAGCATTTGTTATCAACTTTTCTTTTTTTAGCGTGAGCCGACAACTTGAGGGTAACCTGGCTAGCGTCACTTGTCGCTGTTCACCTTCACTCACAGCTCACGCATGCACATACGTCCATACGTAAGTAATACAAACGTAACGCTTTTCAAAATAACATTTTTAATTTTAAAATAAAAACAAAAATAAAACATTTTCGGTGGCCGGATTTTCGGTGCATCCATATAATTTATGATTGGCCTCACAGGGACGTACAAAGGGCTGGATGTTTGCCCGGGTCTCTAGAAAGATCTGCCGCGATGCAAACAACAACCTCGTATCACCACTAAAGCTTTAATAGACACCGCAACCAAACAGGGGAGATTGTATCAAGATCCACCGTTCAGCAAACTGTGCATCGAGGTGGTCTCCATGGACCTCAATCCAGAAAGACACCACTCCTTACCCAGAGACACCGGGATGCGTGCCAGGCCTTTGCGAAGGGATCACCTAGATAGAAGTCTGAACACCTGGTCATCCATCCACTGGTCAGACAAAACTTGACCTCATTGGACATATGGATGTTGCAACGTTTTGGCATAAGATTGAATTCTTCTCCCTTCTTAGGAATACTATTCCAACGGTCAAGCATGCCGGTGGTCAAATCAGGCTACGAGGACGCTTCTCTGACAGTGGTTTTATTCTTGATAAAAACCTGGTGGCATCAGCACACAAACTCAGCCTGCCAGAGAATTGGACCTACCAGCAGGATAATGACCTGAAGCATACGGCACAAGTGGTCTAACAATGGTTCAGGGACAACAACATAAATGTTCTGGAGTGGCCAAGTCAAAGACCTTACCTGAACCCAATTAAAAATTTGTGGAGAGAGTTGAAGATCCGGGTCCATGCTAGGAAGCCTTCCAATCTCCCAACTGGAGGCTTTTGCGACGCAAGAGTGGGGAAACAGACAGCAGACCTTTAGAAATCTTGTGGAGACTTACAAGAAGCGTTTGCAGGCCGTCATTAAGAACAAAGGCTTTTTCGCTCTTTTGCTTATATAAACATTGTAATATAAAGGGTATAAATAATTCTAAACATGGTGATTTTTAAATATTTGACATTAAAAAGCCATTAAATGTCATATTTCTTGAAATATTACGTTATTCTCTGTTATTTGTCACATATTAAATATATGAAATGATTATAAAACATTCATCAAAAAAGACTATAAAAATAACAAGAGTATTAATAATTTTGAGCACAACTTTACATACCTACGTTAATACATGGAATATTATCTTAAAATACAAACTTCAATTTAGTATTTATTGTGTTTGAATATGAATTTAGAATGCTAGGAGTTGAGAAGAAAGAAGAGAGCAAAACAGCCAATTCTCTGAACAATAAAACCAGAAAACATTAGCACATAGGAAATTTAGCAAAACCAACACAAATGTATTATTTACACAACTTGCTATTCTTTGATTATTTTACTTTATCTTTTTTTTTAATTGTTTCTTTCCTCTTATGAATTGTATAAATTTAGTATATTACTATTAATTAATGTGCAAGAGCATGTTTAAACAATTTCAATTAGGGCACATTGTATTTCAGTTTTTCACCACAAATTTAAATTGGAAAAGCGTGGGGTGCTGCCTCGCTTAGTACAATGATAACAGCTAGCCTGTCCGTCAACATCATGCACTAAATTTCTAGTGTAGAAACTCAATGGTTTTGGAATAATTTTGAACACATTTATGAGCTAACAATTTAGGATTTATTCCGTTTATATAAAATCCTGTAAATTCAAGTGGATGATTATGCTTTATATTTCAGCCTATACAAATAAGACATGGCTAGCCACTTTCCATTTCTCACAAATATATTCCTAGGTTTTACCTACTGTGATGAATAATGATGAATGAGGAATGTCAATAATATTTAAACCAATGTGAAACAGGAAGTCACGATTGAATAATTTCATGTTCCCAGTCACCCAGGTGTACCTGACAAAATGTAATCTCAAAAATATCAAAATATATTTTACCCATATAAATGTATATGGGGTAAATATATTTTTCTTGATAAAACTGTTGTTTGTGAAACAACACAACTGTGTTGTTTTCTAAACAAAAGGTTTTGTTCTTGTTCTAAACAAGAACAAAAATTTCATAGGGTTCTTTGCTTGTATTTGACAGTGGTGCCAGTATTACTCAACTCAAGTTTTGTCATACTTCCACATATACAAAAGAATGAAATGTCGTTACTATGGAGCAAGGTGCATAGGGATTGAAACAGCAAGTTTAGACACAAATATTAGACATATCAGAGTTAAGGTGCAATACTGTATGAGGTAGATGTGATGGATAATAGAAGTTTGGACTGTAGTTATTGTAACAACAGAGTTGATTGAAGTGCGAGTGCACAGTCAGAGTGACTGTGTGCAAGTGTGTGCAATGTCCAGTGTGTAATATTTTAGAGAATGGAGTTGGTGTTGGTAGTTTAGGTGACCAAGAAGCTTGGTACTACTGACTCTCACCATTACTGAACCACTGATAAGCAGGAAAGGGTGGACACCCGACCCTTTCCTGAAGTTGACAATGATCTCCTTTGTTTTGTCTACATCATTAAGTTTGCTGACGAAACGACAGTAGTGGGCCTCATCAGCAATGATGATGAAACACCATACAGAGGAACAGGTTGCTGTTGTTGTGACAACAGTTCACGAGTTGTTCGACCTCCTCTCTGTATAGTGTTTCATCATCAGCAGTGAACTTGACGATGAGGTTTGATTCTGACTTTGCAGTCATGGGTGAGCAAAGTGAACAGCAAGGGCTGAGCACACAGCCTTGGGCTGGTGCCTGATGTTTTGCTGCCGATGGGCACTGACTGTGGTTTCTCTGTCAGGAAGTTTAGAATCAAGTTGCAGAGTGGTATTGAGTCCCAGTAGAGAAAGTTTCCCCTCCAGTTGCTGAGGGATGATTGTATTGAATGCTGAGCTGAAGTCAACAAACAGCATTCTGACATAGGTGTCCTTTGTCTCCAGATGTGAGAGAAAAGAGGGCAGGGTGTAGGAGATGGCATCATCAGTGGAGCGGCTAGTATGCAAATTGAGGGTGGGTCCAGTGAGGTGTGCAGAGCAGAGTGAATGTGCCTCTTGACTAGATGGTCAAAGCACTTTATTATGATGTGAGTCACTGCTACTGCACAGTAATCTTTGAGACACCTCACTGTTGACTTCTTTGACACCCGGATAATAGTGGTCTTTTTTGAAGCTCACAGGGACCACAGCCTGGCTCAGGGATATGTTGAAGATGTCTGTAAGGACACTTGCCAGCTGGTCAGCACAGTCCCTGAGCACCCTCCCTGGTATGTTATCCAGGCCTGCAGCTTTACGAGTCGACTCTAGATAGTGTCGTCATCTGTGGCCAGGCAGAGCACCTGCTCTTTAGGGGTGGGTGTGGACTTGCATGATTGTATGATGTTCAGACCTTCAAATCACGTGTAGAAGTCGTTTAACATGTCAGGGAGATGAGGGTCACTTTTGGTGGCATGTGATGTGGTTTTGTAGTCAGTTAGGGCCTGAATGCTCTGCCACATGTGTCTGGTGTATCACAGAAGTGATTGTAAATTTTCTGTGCCCACTAGTGTTTTGCCTTTTTTGATGGTTTTGAAAAGATATGAGCCCTTGTTGACCTGAGAGTTCCTTCTATTAGTTAAGGGCATTGTACAACCCCAATTCCAAAAACTTTGTGTCACTGAGTAAAATGTAAATAAAAAGAAAATGCAAAGAGTTGCAAATCTCATAAACTCTTAGATGCTCTTTTTTTTTTATATACACAATCACTTTACTGACCTGTTACCAATTTGCCAAATGATTTTATTAATATTATTATTATGTTTTTCTAAGTAGTTTCTTTTCATTTAATGCTACACGTCTTTAAAATGTAATTTCTAAGGATTTAATATAAACCTCTTACTGTTTTAATGTATTAATATTCCATATTACCTCTTTACCCTGTGTTTAACACTGCCTTTATAGGTGCCCTGCTACTCCTATGGACAGAAGCTATCCAAGCTGGCTATATTAAGAATTGCTTGCAACTATATCCTGTCACTGGCTCAACTTGTAGATTTGGACTATACACCAGACCACAGCAACATGAGCTTCAGGGAGTGTGTTCAGCAGTGCACTAGAACCCTGCAAGCTGAGGGTCGTTCGAAGAAGAGAAAGGTAAATAGAACTGAAGGAGGTTTTTCAAATTTTTAAATGTGATTTAGATACGTTTTTGGTAAAGTTACTAAAGCATGGATTTCAATAATTATTTTGTATCAAAGCCTGCATGGTCACACTGTATGCAAATGCTGATAATGCCTGTGGTTTCCAGAATTCAGACCATTGTCTGCGAAATATTTTAACCTGCCTGATTCATCCTGATACCCTACTTCTCATCACTCGTGTAAATCTCATCACCACTTGATGCTTCTAGGGATGGTCCCACATAGACAGCCTAAACATACAAATGTGGATCTTACCATTTAAGATTGCTTTGGACTGCAAGTGATACAATTTTGCTTTGATGGCTTAGGACTACAAATTGCCACAAAAAGTTTTGGACTACAGTTGCAATAAACACTATTGCACTTTCTTCCATCAGTGAACAAAAAATACTTTTTGTTAAAGCTATTATGAATTCCCGATTACACAATTGTAATTTTTTGATTACAAAGAAATTATTTATAAATTAATATTTAGCCACATCCAAATTAGATTACCGTAATTTTCGGACTATAAAGCGCATAAGTCGTATATATAAGCCGCACCCACTGAATTTTACAAATATTTTTATTTTTAAACATAAATAAGCCGCACCTGTGTATAAGTCTACACTGAAACTAATGAACTTTACACAGGATTTAACGAAAGAGAGTTACATGGTGTAATGGGTGAAATATGTTGTGGCTCCTATAAGAGCAGAGTGGCATTTTGTGAATAGCACGTCAATGCATTCTCCGGTATTACTGCGTGCGTGTGAGACTGAGGATTATGTCCTTATTGTTTTCTGATGCTCATTTCTAAGTTTTTTTGACTAACCCATAACGCTGTTGCCAAGAAAAATAAAAAAGCACGAGTTTTGGAAACCTGTCTGTGCTTATATGATTTCTGTTGCAACTGGAGTTTTAGTGAGCTCTCCCTTAACCCAGACTCAACGCGCTACAACAGCTTGTATCTAAACAGTAGCTGACCAAGTAAGTCATTGTTCACTGTCTTCCTCCTTTCTTTCACAACTACAGTGGTACATTGACCTACGAGTGCATTAATGTACGAGTTTTCCGAGGTACGAGCGGTCACTCGGTCGTTTTTTTTGCTTTGTTACGCGAGCAAAAAATTGAGGTACGAGCTCAAGACGCTGCTGCTAGATGGCGAAGCGAAGCCAGAAAGCGAAGATTGTGACAAAAATTAAGATAAGCATAGAAAAAAAAGTAACAATTTTAAAGTATAGGGATACGTAGTGTACAGGAGTGATAGTAAAAAATTAGTTTTCTCTCCGCCTCCGCTTATCGCCTCTACCCCCCCTCCACACACACACACACACACACACACACACACACACACGCCACCGGCGTTTTTGTTAGCTCAAGTCATCTCATCTCCAAGGAAAATACACTGAATAAAACCTTATTATATCTTTACACACTCTTTCTATTATGTTTTTATACAAGATTTGTTATTTAGAAATTTAAAAACGGGGTGTCATTTTGAGGGTTGGAACCGATTAATGCCATTTTAAGTATTTTCAATATGGAAAACTGATTTGATGTGCGAGCAAATTGAGATACGAGCTCGTCCACGGAACGAATTAAAATCGTAGGTCAAGGTACCACTGTATTTCTCTGGGGAGTTTATCTTTTGTCATCGTCGTGCGCCACCCGCACTTCTCCCGATATCGTGCAGCTCAGAACACAGGTGAGGTGCGTTTTTTTTTCCGTTTCCGTTCGGAAATTTCATTGGTCTAATGTTATGTTGCTCAGTTTTTTGGCTTGAAGTTTGTGAAACCGGGAAAAACCCAGGAAAAATCCATATATTAACCGCTTCGTTGTTTAAGCCGCGGGGTTCAAAACGTGGGAAAAAAGTAGTGGCTTATAGTCCGAAAAATATGGTAGTTTATTTTTGGGCGATTAAGAGGTGAAATAACAATTCTAAGTCTTGGAATAAATTGTAATAGTCTGAGCTTTTTTTTTTTTTTTTTTTTTATGATGGTACTGAAGGCACTGTCATCAGTCTTCTATATTCATATTTGGTGACTATTAAGATCATTGCAACTAAATGGCTTTTTTGATTGTGTTGACCCTTACCTTAACAATACAGACCCTAGCTCTTTGGAGACAAAAGACATTTATCCAAAAAGAGGTGCACCTGGGCCATAGAATCCAGCATGTTCCCACAAAGTGGTCTGTGCTGCCTTGGTTTCCTATCTCACTGGTAAATTTAATGTTTAGCAGGTTCCTCCCCTGTCAGATTGTGTGTCCCAGTTAAATGCAATGATTTGAAACCCACAGCCGGATTCCGTACACCTACAGGTTTGGCCTTTTCAGAGGGAAGCACATGCTCAAGACTATAAAAATAGTGCCCTCCCCCAATAAGATTCATCATATCTCCGGATCATTTATACTTTAGCAATATTCTCAAGTTTTCATAATATTTTATCTTACTTATCCTCAGTTATATTCATTATTTTAATGTATTTAAGAAAATATGTCCCACTGCTTGTATTCTGCAGTTTATTTGCCCCAGTTCAGCTTATAGCCCCTTCTTAGTGAGGAAAGGAAAGCAATTTAATGACTTGTAATTCCAGCCCTATTAATAATTTACAAGCTTTACTTAATCCAAAACTTTGAAGTAAAGTAAACATTTTAACAATGTCTCATTAAATACATTTTTTAATTATAAAGCTCTGAAGGGCACAGATAATACTGGTTCATTATAATTTAACATTTTAATTTAAGATGTGTTTTTAATTTTTACTGCAAAGAAAGAATGGTCTGCTTCATTTGTGAAATAATGTGCTTCCATTACATAAAGCAAAGTCAGAAGGAAAATAGGCAGGCGCTCCTCCCCCTCTTGCTGGCGGTCCCAGACACCAGATGTTTGCAAAGCTAGCTGGGAAGTCCTGCTGGCGCCATTCAGGGCAGAGGGCAGGGTGAAGGCACGCGAGTTGGAACAAGGAGAATTCACTCACTACAGGAATTGGCACATTACCCAGTGCATTACCCTGGCGGGATCCCCAGTTCTTCCTAAGCCATCTGTGCAAAAAGGAAAAAGTTCTATATCTATAAATGAGAGTGAGGGAGGGCAGGGAATCTTTTTGTCAAAGAGAGAGAGAGAGAGAGAGTCAGTGGGAGAGAGACAGACATGTAGTCTGGTGTTAGGGTGGAGTTCATAAAATGTTTTTGTTTTAACTGATCTGATTGGTCTTGCATGTGTTGTCATTATGGTCTTGCAATGTCTAACTAATGTCTTTACTCATCACATCTCCAAATACATATCCACTTTGGATTAAATAAAAAAAGATAATTAATTTACTTTGTCTTTCAACTGTAAATATGTATATGTATGTATGTTTGTATAGGAATAAAATGAAGACTCTGGCTTCGAAGAAAGGAAAACTCCAACACTTATTCAAGAATGATAAGACAAGACATATTCTACACTGATGCATCCTTACACTTGAAATATGATATCCTGGAATGTTTTATAGAAGTAGGCTAAACCAAGAGAAAACAATAAAAAACAGAACAATAAAACAATAACTGCAAGTTATAATTGAAATATAATACAATAAACATTGTGGCATACTATTCAGAAGAATTACAACTCTGTACACTAAAAATGATGTAAAATGCCCATGTATGTTGATCTGATCATACATTGCAATAGTAACATTTGTTAAAGAAATTACATTTCTTTTTGTTAACAATAATAGTTTGAATAAATATTTTATCTAAAGTTTTATTGGAGTCTAATCTGAATTCCTTATTTTTTTATTTAATAAAAGTTAATGTGAAAAACATTTACTCAAAATCTGCAGGTATAGCTTTGGAAAAAGCTTTAGGTTTTTACGAGATGGTCATTGAGATTTGTTCATCCTTACACTTAAATATTTTTTTTAAACTTCAAGAAAAAATTTAAATAATTGACTTGAAGTTAATAAATAAAACAAAAAAATTCTTATATGACTTATACCAGGTGTTCCCAAACTAGGGCTGGGATCAAGTCAAGTCAAGAGGCCATGAGAGAAAACAGCTTTTTAAAAAAAAAAAAAAATTATATAACCGATATTAGAATTATCCATCTAAATATGAAAACAGGGTGTTTGTGCTATTTTTATATTTGTCACTATCTGATGGGCAGCAGTAGAATAAGTATTTAACAATTCAATTCATTTTTATTTGTATAGCACTTTTAACAAAGAACATTGTCTCAAAGCAGCTTTACACAGATAATGTGGTGATATAAAGAACATCTTATTAATTTTTAAGTGTAAGTTTGTCCCTGATCAGCAAGCCGGTGGTGAATGTGGCAAGGAAAAACTCCCTGAGATGGCATAAGGAAGAAACCTTGAGAGGAACCAGACTCGAGGGAACCCATCCTCATCTGGGTTGCACCTAATGTTACGGGGTGCAGTGATAGTGATCAGAAGCAAACTGTAGTTCTGAATCAGTTAACAACAGAAGCAGAACATTTTTCTCACCTCTGCTAAAAAACAAAAACAAAAAATCATTATGTCTTAAAGGCCATTTACTATTCTTTAACACAAATTGTGAATTGTTATTTTATAGTTTATATTTTTTAGAGGTCAAGCGTTTTTCTCTGGCTTTTAAAAATGAATGAATAAAACCCAACTCTTACTAAGAACAACAATGTCACTCATTTTTAATTATGAAGGTCAACCACGGAAGATTGAATTTGAAATAACACAAAAAGATGTTACACCAATATCAGAGCCGGTATGTCAGAAGCTTGGTCTGGTAAAGAGATGCATGATATCAAGATCATTTTGATCTCTGAGCAAGGCAAATAGAAGTAAGTTTGTGCTAGTATTCACTGGAATATGCTGCTTAGCTAACAGCACTAGATTACAAATTGACATCAACTCCATTGTGCATCCTCTACAATAATTCACTGGGGACACAACACCAGGAAGGAAAAAAAAAGTGTCGCTCACAGAGAGATCAGCAGCATTTTCAGTAGCATGGCATTAAAGCCTAGGGAAACCCAGAGAAAACAACCTGACATTTAAACAAAATCTAAAACAGAGTTAGAGACATCAAATACATTTTCAATTCCAATGTAATCTATCCAGCTACCACCAGTAAAATATAATCAGGAACTATTCAGATTCATTGGTATGATATCCTACATTTAAAAAAATAGCTTGAAAAGGACACATTGTCTTGTCATGGGAGGAAGTACAACAACAAAATTTTGAGGAAATTTGTGGTAGCAGCTGTTCACTAATGTGTCCATCTGTTTTACAATGTCAACAAAAGTATGCCATTACTGGTAGATGCAAGCACAGAATGTAATGGTGCAGAAAAAATTATCTCTGTGGTTTTAACTATGACATGCTTGTTAATGTTAGACAAGCTGTTTTTTTGGGTTGTTTGTTGAACAGCAGTCTGAAAGAGATCATGCTATAATGAAAGAGATCACACATTTTCTACATTCTGATGTTTTATGTCATCTGAATTTCTTAACATATGTCTGCATTATTTTTTGCATTGCACTCCTGCCACATGATTGTCTGATTAAATAAATGCATAAAACTGCAGTTACATGTGTCCCTAAAAAGTGGACAGTGGGTGTATTTTTTTCTAATGAATATAAAAATCATTTTGTCAGGTCTGGCTTACTGATTCTTACATTAGAAATTAAGGATCATGTATAGTTGTTCTTTATTGTAGAACGTATATTTTGTTAAGAATGTTTTCTATGTGGTGTATTTGTAGCCAAACAAGTTAAAATTTTTAAGTACCTTTTTTTTCTATTTTCTTCAGCTGGATCTTCATTTGCAAAAGGTACATTTGTTCTTTATCTTGTTTATTGAGATATTATTCGTAGATTTTAGATGATTTCATTAGTTCTGATCCTAAAAGGTTAGAAATTAATCTTTCTTTGGCTTAGCATTCTGTGGTGAGTTATACCCAATAACAACATACAGACCCAGCTAAACCAAGCTAATTTTCTAGGATATTTTTTCTGATTTCAGCAGTTTCTAACAGTCACATTTAATTATCTACATTAAATGTAAATTTTATCCTATCAGGTCTTATTACACATTCAACAAATATTTACCTTTATTTAGTTTAAACTAAAATTGAAGTATAAGGAAATTGTATTACACAGCTATGTGATCATTACACAATTTTAAGGCACAACACGTCGGTAAAGCCTTGACATAAAGCAGAAGGTGGTTGCCCTGTAGATTGCATGAAAAATGTGTAAAGCACACCTAGTTGTGGATTCATACTTATGTCATGATCACTTAAAAGCACTTTCTTATAAGTTCATTATAATAATTTTATATAAATCTTATGTGCAAACTTCTGCCTGCACTAAATCATACAAATAGATGAAGTACTTTAATTACATTACAGTAGATATATTAATTATAATAAATAGTTATTAGACAGAAAAAGAAAGATTGTGTCTGTGTGTGTGTGTGTGTGTGTGTGTGTGTGTGTGTGTGTGTGAGAGAGGGAGAGAGAGAGAGAGAGAGAGAGAGAGAGAGAGAGAGAGCATTACTTAGCATGTCTTTTGTGTAAAATAGAGCTTGACATTTTATAAATAAAAAAGTATACATTTTAGCATTTTAAATGTAACATATTTATTTATTTATTTATTTATTATTTACTGTAAAACCTAGCGGTATTTTATAGTTTATGAGATACACATGTTTCCTTTGTCTTTATATACAACAAACTAGGTAATTTAACTGAATGACGATTTACATTGACCAAACAAATGTATTAACATCTGTACATTCATGAGACATGAACACTGTACATATGAACTTTATTGGCTGTCCAATTCTTGCATGGTTTCACCTCTTACCAGGTTTGTTGTATATAAACAAAGGGAACATACATGTATCTCAAAAAAGCATAAAATACTAAGTGTTTTGACTATTAACAGACACTGAATATATAAAATCTGGTTATTTAATACGTTATTTTGTCAAATTATTTTGTTCACCTCAGTTTTTAAAATTTGTGGTTTTCACCAACTTCTATGAATAAAAAAATAACTTTGTCACAGCATGAAAAACTGATAAAGTGCTATATTTTTTCCCTCAAAAAGTAAACATTCAGAAACAAGTAATAAGTACACAATTCCTACTTACGATATCATTATAGCAGCCAGGTGTTACTAACGATAACAAAGCTTTAATAAAGATAGTCACACTATTTGATGATTTACTAGTCTTATGCATTAGACAAGTAAATCATCAAGTAGTTTGACTATCTCTATAAAAGTTTTGTTGTTCTGGATCAGGTAAGACCACATAATGCCAAAAACCACAGGTATCCATGAAGAAGTAAGAGCATAGTCAAGTATTATGTGTGTATAAACAGGAGGCAGGCAAACCAACAGGTAGCATGTAATGATTCTCACCTATGGCCAGCCTACTTAGCCCTAAACTTTTTTTTGCTTTTCAGGGTTGGATGTGATCAGAGAAAAAGAGTAAGTTGAGAGACACAGAATAAAAGTTTCATTATAGAAGACTGCAAATTTCGTGTTTGGTGTCAGCATTTAAATATTTACATTTAAATTTATTTATGTTTTCTGTCTCTCATCCTTTAAATAATCATAAATTATTGTTTTGATTTCCTCTATTCTCTACTTTCTGTCTGCTGCATTTCTATTTTTTCCTATTAGAAAAGTGCTTTATCTTATTTTTAAGCAATGTGTGGAGGCCATTCCCATTGGAAGTGCGAACACACACCACAGTTACCACATTAAGGTATGTAATTTTTCAGATATTGCGAGCATCCAGCTCAATGAGTGTGTGGAGTGTGGAATGTATAGTCAGTCTTTCTCCGTCGCTAGTGATAATTTTATCTGTGAGAAGTGCAAGTTAGTTTGCTCTTTGACGGAGAAGATCCTAGCATTAGGGAAGCACATACAGAGTTTAGAGAGAATTAGTGAGTGTAAGAGCAGTCCAGGCTCTGCAGGGGAAAGTCTGGATGCCCTAGAGTGGAGTTAGCATTACCCGTCTCTGGCATTATAGCCCTTGCAGCAGGGCGAGTGGGTGACGGTTTGGTAGTATACTTGTAAGGTTTGCTCTCCTCGCTGAAGCACTCGCTGAGAAACCTAAAAATGCTCTGGTTATAGAAGACTCTATTCTGAGGCACGTGAAATTTAGGCCTTTAGGGCCTAACCAACCTTTAGGGGAAGCAGCACAGGTTTGGTGTATACTGGTAGCAAGGGTGCAAAACACCAGCAGATCAGCTTAGGGTTCTAGGAAAGCATAGGTACTCTATGATAGTTTATCACAAAGGAGCTAATGATATACGACTTCCACAGTCAGAGGTCACTAAGAGTAACATTATAGAGGTGTGTCAATTAGCAAAGGCAATGTCTAATGCAGTAATTTGCTTTGGTCCCATCCAAATGCGGCATGCAATGTAGCTTACACCAGGTTATGAACTGCTGGCTGTCTGAATGGTCTCCAAAACCAATGTGAGCTTCATAAATAATTGGGGCAATTTTGACAGCAAGGCTGGCCTTTTAAGTCGGGACGGTATCCATCCCACTCGGGAAGGTGCTACTCTTATTGCTTGTACTGTAGTATGTCATAGTCTCAGAACAGCACCAGGAAGGAAGGCAAACAGGCTAAACCAACTGTCTGCTAGCTACACGGAGTCATCACTCAGGGTCCACCAAATTGAGACTGGGTTTCCTGAGCGAAAACAAAATGTAAAAATGTTGTTTGTCTGTAGAAATTCTGCTTAAGTAACTTGATCAATATTACATTTAATAAGAATGAATGCACAGCCAGCACCTCTGATCGAAAGATTGGATTGTTGAACATTAGATATCGCACATCAACAAAGCTGACTATAAAATAATTATTACCGACCAGTAAGGTGTAATGTGTTTGACAGAAACGTGGATTAAATTGAATGACTATCCAGCATTAAATTAAGCTAGTCCTCCTGGGTATAGTTACAGGTATTTATAATAATAATCTAAGTGTCACAAAAAAACTAAACAAATGTAACACATTCAAAGGTCTTTACACCAACATAAAATATTTAAAATCCGAAAGCAAGTCTAGTCAGTCAATTCCACTCATTATTATTTATAAACCCTGGGGCTCTACTGTGATTTTCTTGTAAAAAAAAAACTAATAAAAAGCATTCAATGTTGGTAACTTTTTAATTTTGATAATCAGGAAGACTCCTTATGAACAGCAGTTGTGTCCACTATAGATTTGTTAGGAATTTAATCAGAATGTTATAGGACCCATTAATAGTGTTGGAGACACTCTTGATTTAATAATAACATTTGGATTAAATATAAAAAATATAGTCCACAGTCTACAGTCTTTCCTTAGAGGCTCATGTGAATAACATTACCAGGATAGCCTTCTTTCACCTTAGAAATGTTGCTAAAAAATTTTTATATGATGTTGTTATAGGATGCAGAAAAACTACGTAGTTCATGCTTTTGTTACATCTAGATTAGACTTCTGTAATACTTTACTGTCTGGGTGTTTAAGTAAGTGCATAAATAAACTTTTGTCCAGAATGCAGCAGTCCTTACTAGAGCTAGAAAATATAACCACATCACCCCTGTTTTAATCAGTCTACATTGGCTCCCAGTTAAATCTTGCATTGATTATAAAATACTACTGACATATAAAGCACTTATTGGTCTTGACGAGATCTAGGAATCTAGGGATATAGGAAGAGTCCTCACGAGATCTAGGAAATATGACCACATCACTCCTGTTTTAATCAGTCTACACTGGCTCCCAATCAAATCTCGCATCGATTATAAAATACTACTACTGACGTATAAAGCACTAAATGGTCTCGCACCGCAGTATCTGAGTGAACTTCTGTATAATTATGATCCCCAATGCCAACTTATATAAAAAGGTGCAGGCTTTTTGTTGGTACCTTAAATAATGAAGACTACAGCAAGGGGCAGAGCTTTCTCGTACAGCCCCACTATTATGGAACAGCCTTCCAATTAGTCTTCAGGAATCAGACACAGTCCCAGTGTTCAAGTCGAGGCTGAAAACATATTTATTTAGCCAAGCCTTTTATTGGTAGGTTTTTTTTTTGATTAAAGAGCAGATCTCAAGGATCTGTTTTAGGCCCACTGCTTTTCTCTTTATATATGCTGCCTCTGGGTGACATTATACATAACATGGTATTCGCTTCCATTGCTATGCTGATGATACACAGTTGTATATTTCAGCAAAGCCAGATGAGAGAGATCAGCTTAACAATGTTGAGGAGTGTGTAAAGGACATTAGACAGTGGAAGCAAACTTTCCGATTATGTAGTATCTCTGGATGGTGTTTCTATCTCAGTGTGTACAGCTGTCAAATACCTTGGTGTTATTATTGACCCTAGTCTTTACTTTGAGGCTCATGTGAATAATATTACCAGGATCGCCTTCTTTCACCTTAGAAACATTGCTAAAATTAGAAATATGATGTTGTTACAGGATGCAGAAAAATTAGTTCATGCTTTTGTTACATCTATATTAGACTACTGTAATGCTTTACTGTCTGGGTGTTCAAGTAAGTGCATAAATAAGGTTCAGTAAGTTCAGAATGCAGCAGCAAGAGTCCTCACGAGATCTAGGAAATATGACCACATCACTCCTGTTTTAATTAGTCTACACTGGCTCCCAATCAAATCTCGCATTGATTATAAAATACTACTGCTGACGTATAAAGCACTAAATGGTCTCGCACTGCAGTATCTGAGTAAACTTCTGTACCAGTATGATCCTCCACGCCTACTTAGATCAAAAGGTGCAGGCTATCTGTTGGTTCCTCAAATAATGAAAACTACAGCAGGGGGCAGATCTTTCTCTTATAAAGCCCCACAGTTATGGAACAACCTTCCAATCAGTGTTCGGGACTCAGACACAGTCTCAGTGTTCAAGTCGAGGTTGAAAACATATTTATTTAGTCAAGCCTTTTATCAGTAGTTCTTAGGTAAAGGCGCAGATCTGGAGGGAACATGGATATAGAGTGTTTGGTGAACTGGGATATTTGTATGCTGTCGTCCCCTCACTCTCACACGTTCATTCAGGTTCGTTGACGGTGGTGTGGTGGGTCGTCTCTTATCCCAGAGATCCCTCATGTTGATGTTACCTTCTGGTTCTCCCTTTTAGCTATGCTGCCATAGCGAGTCTTGCCGGAGTCCAAACTGCACAGTGACATTAACTTTCATACAGCAATAGGGACACTTAATAATCCATATCCTTCTCTTCCTGTCACCCCTCTTCTCTCTCTCTCTCTTTCTCTCTCTCTCTCTCTCTCTTTCTCTCTCTCTCTCTCTCTCTCTCTCTCTCTCTCACACACACTCTCTCTTTGTCGAGTTAAACATGCCCCTGAGGCTCCAGTGACCACTGTTCCTGCCCATCTCCCCTCCTTGGTTCTTCCCACTTCGTCCAGGCCTGCCTCTGGATAGTGTTCTCTTCGACTGGAGGCCACTCTGTGTAGCTTGGGACGGTTTCTCATCAACGCCTTGGGTGGTTCCATGAAATTCCGGAGTAAGAACGGGCACTTTTAACGATGGATTGGACTGTAGTTAATGTCAACAGTCTGCTACATTGACTCAGGAATACAGTTCGCTTCTGATCATCATCACTGAACCCCGCAACATCTTATATCTGCTATAAATAGACATTCGGTGCAACCCGGATGAGGATGGGTTCCTTCTTGAGTCTGGTTCCTCTCAAGGTTTCTTCCTTATGCCATCTCGGGGAGTTTTTCCTTGCCACTGTTGCCACCGGCTTGCTCATCAGGGACAAACTTACTTATAAAGAACATATTCACTTTAAATCACCACATTATCTGTGTAAAGCTGCTTTGAGACAATGTTCATTGTTAAAAGCGCTATACAAATAAAAATGAAATGAATTGAATTGAATCTGGAGGGATCATCGATATTGTTACGGCTTCTTTTTATACGTCTAGGGTTGAAGCTGTAACATTTATACTGTGATCCGGCTTGTATCTTTCTGTGATCCATGTGATCTTTCTTGTGATCCATACTGTGATTTTTCACACTGCTAGCAAAGTGAAAGATTTTGATTCGATCTGAGAACTTGTCTTATTAGAAGAGTTTAAAAGTTGTCTGCCGGAACGTGTTGTAGTTTACCTGAACGAACAGAAAGTAACTTCTTTGCCACATGCAGCTGTGTTAGCGGACGAGGTTGTTTTAACGCATAAAACTGTTTTCACTTCTGTGCGAGCTGAGAAAACTCAGCTTGTTTCTTTCCAATCACAAAGTTTTCATTCTAGATCCGGTCCACCGCGATCTCTGGAAAATCGTGAGTGTTTCTATTGCCATAAATCTGGTCACGTAATAGCTGATTGTTTGGCGTTAAAACGTAAAACGCAATCCCAACCTAAAAGTGTTGGATTTGTAAAGACTCCTAACTCAGCCGTTGCGGTGCCTTGTGCAGAAAGGATTGATGACAGTTACACTCCTTTTATTTTTAAATGGCTCATTTCTTTGACGGGTAATAGTGAGGATCAGAAAGAAATAAAAATGCTTAGAGACACGGGTGCGATGCAGTCATTTATTGTGGCAGAGAAATTTAATTTTTCTGAGGATACCTCCTGTGGTTCGAGTGTCATCGTAAAGGGTATTGAGATGGGTTGCGTAAAAGTGCCGTTGCACCGAGTACATTTGCAGTGCGAAATATGTACCGGGTTTGTACGGGTTGCTGTTCGTCCTTCTCTTCCAGTAATCGGTGTTGACTTTATCCTTGGGAATGATTTGGCGGGTGGTAAAGTAATGCCTGTTTTAGAGGTTGTTGATAAAGCTGATATTTTCTGTCAGTCAGAGGATGTGACTAACTCTGATGTTTTTCCTGCATGTGCGGTTACTCGCGCTCAGTCTCGAAAGATGGGTGATGTAGTTGATTTGTCTGATTCGTTTATTCTTCCACTTTTCTCTGATGGGAAACCTGAAAATTCTGATGTATTTGAAGAACACAAGGATAATTTGAAGAGTTCTAAAGTAGCTGTGAGTGATGTAGGATTGTCAAAGCTGTCTATATCTCGAGAAGAAATTATTGCTGCGCAGAAAAAGAACAAATCTCTAGTTCTTCATTTTAATTCCCTTGTTTCTTTCGATGTGATTAAAGACCAGAAAGTTGCCTATGTTATTGACAATGGCATGTTGATGAGAAAATGGTCCTCCAAAACGCATACGGATTTAGATTGGAATACGGTGTATCAAATTGTTGTTCCTCCTCCTTATCGCCAGCATGTTTTATTTCTAGCACATGATCATCTCCACTTGCGGGACATCTTGGAGTTACAAAGACGTACAATCGTGTTCTAAAACACTTCTTTTGGCGAGGTTTAAAAAAGGATGTGGCAAGTTATTGCCGTGCTTGTCATGATTGTCAATTGGAGGGAAAGCCGAATCAAGTCATTCCATCTGCTCCACTGGTCCCCATACCAGCCATCGGTGAGCCGTTCGAACATGTGGTGGTAGACTGTGTTGGGCCGTTGCCAAAAACAAAATCGGGTAACCAGTATTTGTTAACTATCATGTGTATAGCTACTAGATTTGCGGAGGCGATACCATTAAGAAAAATCACCGCTCCTGTTATTATTAAGGCCTTAGTGAAGCTCTTTACTACGTTCGGCCTACCAAAAATTGTACAGAGTGTTCAAGGTACGAATTTTCTATCTAAGCTTTTTAAACAAGTATTGCAGTCTTTGGGGATTACTCATCGTGTTTCAAGTTCGTACCATCCAGAATCCCAAGGTTGTTTAGAACGTTTTCATCAGACACTAAAATCAATGCTACGAAAATATAGTTTGCAGACAGCTAGAGACTGGGATGAGGGAGTTCCTCTGGTTTTATTCGCTGTAAGAGAAACCGTACAAGAATCTCTTGGGTTTAGCCCAGCCGAACTGGTTTTTGGTCACCAGGTAAGAGGGCCGCTCAAAGTTCTTAAAGAACAAATGTTGTCAGTTGATTCCAGTCCGACAACGAATGTTCTGGATTATGTAAGTAATTTCTGTGATCGTTTGCATGCTGCTTGCTCGCTTGCTAAGGAATCTCTACTCATTGCGCAGAAGGGCATGAAGCTCAGGTATGACCGTAAAGCAGTTGCGCGTTCTTTTATGCCTGGGGATCAGGTACAAGTATTTTTACCAGTTCCAGGATCTTCTTTGTCTGCTTGTTTTTACGGTCCTTACGTAGTGAAAAAGAAAATAAGCGAAACCGACTACATGATCAATACACCTGATAGAAAACGCCAAACTCGTGTTTGCCACATAAACATTTAAAAAACTTACTATGGAGAATGCAGGAGAAAAAGTTTCGGAAAAAAAAAGTTTCGGAAAAGACTGAAGAACCAGCCGTCTCTTCTGTTGCTGTAACTGTGGAGCAGATTTCATCCCCAGATTTCATGTGTCCGGTGCTAACGAGGGTGCCGTAGGACTGCGTAATGCTGCTCAGCAATGTGCAAGGTTGACAAATTCCGAGATGTTAAGAAATTTAGATTCTTTTCTTCAGCATATGTCTATTGACCAGAAAGCGGACATTGTTAAATTAATTTCTGACTTTAACTGTCTGTTTAGTGATGTTCCTAAACTTACGAATGTTTTGCAGCATGACATTAAGGTAAACAGTGCTCGCCCGATTAAACAGAATGCGTATTGTGTTAATTCAGTAAAGAGATCCATAATGCGTCAGGAGGTGAAATATTTACTAGAGACTGGTCTAGCCAAGCACAGTTAGAGTCCATGGAGTTCGCCTTGTTTACTCGTTTCTAAGCCAGATGGTACGTTTAGGTTTTGTACGGATTTCCGAAAAGTAAATGCAGTAACGGTGCCAGACAATTATTCATTACCCCGTATGGAGGACTGTGTCGATAATATAGGATCTGCCTGTTTTGTGAGTAAGCTTGATATGTTAAAGGGCTATTGGCAAGTTCCTTTGACTCCCCGAGCATCGGAAGTTTTTGCATTTGTAACCCCTGATAGTTTTCTTCAGTATACTGCCATGGCTTTCGGTTTTCGAAATGCGCCCGCGACATTTCAACGTCTCGTGAACATAGTATTGGCAGGTGTACCAAATTGTAATGCATACCTTGACGATCTTGTTATTTACTCTGCAGATTGGACATCACACATGAGTTCATTGAGAACAGTGTTTGAGCGTCTTGCAAACGCAAATTTAACGCTTAACTTGGATAAGTGTGAATTTGGCCAAGCTACGGTTACTTATCTTGGCAAAGAGGTGGGTCAGGGACAGGTGCGACCTGTAGAAGCCAAAGTCACGGCTATTTCGGAATTCCCTGTGCCTACAACTCGTAGGGAGCTGAGACGATTTTTTTAAATCCTTTGATTGGTCCATTGAGTGTCAGTATGCAATGGATTGTGTACAAACTCTTTTATGTAATACCCCTGTTCTTCTGGCTCCGGATTTCTCTCAAGGTTCTAAACTAGAAATTGATGCAAGCGCTGCTGGAGCTGGCGCTGTTCTACTGCAAGAGGCTGTACATGGTATAGATCACCCTGTTATCTACTTTTCACGAAAGTTTAATAAACACCAGTTAAATTATTCCACGATTGAAAAGGAAACTCTTGCATTGTTGCTTGCTATACAACATTTCGAGGTATATATCGGATCCAGTAGTTTACCCATCATCGTATTTACCGACCATAACCCTCTTGTTTTTCTATCTCGGATGTACATTTAGAATCAGCGTTTAATGCGGTGGTCTCTAATAGTCCAGAATTATAACTTGAAAATTAGACATAAAAAGGGATCTGAGAACGTTTTTGCAGATGCCCTTTCGAGAGTTTAGAGATATGTCACCAAACTAGTTTGTTCTTAATGGGTGGGAGAGTTACGTCCCACTGGATGTTCGTGTGTGTGTGGGGGTGTTTGTCTCTCTCTCTCTCTATTGGTTCACCTTCCTTTCAATTTCTCAAGGTTCCTCCCTGTTCGGACTGCTATTGGCCAAGGAGGTGATCATCGTTTGTGACCTGTGGCCAATCCGGTCAACTGCTGGAGTTTCAAAAGAGGACTGCAGGAACGTTAGAGAGAGCACCATTTGTTTTCGCATTGTTGTGTTTGAAGCATTGATTGTTTCTTGTATTTTCCCCTTTTGACTTGGGTTCCCCTCTTGTTTGTATTTGTGAGTGGTTATATTCTGACAACAACCCTTGTGTTTTCCCTAGGAGTGTTGGGCAGGTAGTATGTCACGTGACTTACATCTTGCAACACGTAGATGATGTTATGTATAGAGACACTAGCTAGGAGTGTGCGCTACTTTTGTAGTTTGGTTAGTTTAGAGTAGGTAAGCTAGGGCGTGTAGAGGTGCCGGAAGAATTTTGTTTAGTGTTAGGTTAGTGGTTTATTACTGAGGTAGTTGGGTTGGTTTTGTTGTGTTCCTTTCTTTAGCGCCACTCTCTGCCTCTCTCTCCTGTGGGATTATTTATTATGCTTTGGTTTTTGATTAGTGTAAATATTGTGTATACTTTGCCATTCCCTTCTGTTCCTCATTGTTTGAATAAATCCTTTTATATTATACTTGGTTTACGTGTCCTTTTCCCTGGCCCATTTACAGAATGGATCACAGTATGAATGTTACAGCTTCAACCCTAGACGTATAAAAAAAAGCTTTTCTCTCTCTTGGGCGTCGGATTGTAATCGAGCCAGGCAGACTTTCAGTCGCGCATCTCCTCTAGAGTCAACAGAGCTGGGAGAGAATGGATCAAAGGGCGGCAAGCCGGCCTTAGCTTCGGGCTGCCCCTCCACTGCAGCATCAGCTATGCCACTCTGTGGATCCTCATCTCCAACAGTGAGAGGCCCAACAACAACGTCACTACGGCTTACAACCTGGCCGGTATCCACGCCTTCAGCCGTGTCTGACCTGGGGAGAATTTTTAACTCTACCAAGCGCTTTAGTATTTCACTCTTTATGTCTCTTTTAAGACCTTGTCTATTTACAACGATCTGATAGTGGTCAGCTATCAGGAATAAATCTGGCTTCCGACATAGATCAATCTGCTCTAACGAAGGAGTAACAATGAAATTCGACAAGCTAAACATGGTCACGATGCACAGCCAGCAAACAGACACTACTCCATAATTCCACGCAAGCACACACGAGTCCACGCAAGTCACCTCGTTATACCAACTCAAACACGGTCAAATTCCACCAGAATTCACAAAATGGCCACAGTATTTTGAACTATTTGGGAAGATTATCCCGGACGAGCCCCCATTAAATGTTACGGCTTCTTTTTATACGTCTAGGGTTGAAGCTGTAACATTCATACTATGATCCATTATGTGAATAGGCCAGGGAAAAGGACACGTAAACCAAGTATAATATAAAAGGATTTATTCAAACAATGAGGAACAGAAGGGAATGGCAAAGTATATACAATATTTACACTAATCAAAAACCAAAGCATAATAAATAATCCCACAGGAGAGAGAGGCAGAGAGTGGCGCTAAAGAAAAGAACACAACAAAACCAACCTAACTACCTCAGTAATAAACCACTAACCTAACACTAAACAAAATTCTTCCGGCACCTCTACACGCCTTAGCTTACCTACTCTAAACTAACCAAACTACAAAAGTAGCGCACACTCCTAGCTAGTGTCTCTATACATAACATCATCTATGTGTTGCAAGATGTAAGTCACGTGACATACTACCTGCCCAACACTCCTGGGGAAAACACAAGGGTTGTTGTCAGAATATAACCACTCACAAAAACAAACAAGAGAGGAACCCAAGTCAAAAGGGGAAAATACAAGAAACAATCAATGCTTCAAACACAACAATGCGAAAACAAATGGTGCTCTCTCTAACGTTCCTGCAGTCCTCTTTTAAAACTCCAGCAGTTGACCGGATTGACCACAGGTGCAGTCAGGTCACAAACCTCCCTAGCCAATAGCAGTCCGAACAGGGAGGAACCTTGAGAAATTGACAGGAAGGTGAACCAATAGAGAGAGAGAGACAAACACCCACACACACGAACATCCAATGGGACATAACAATATAGAGTGTTCGGTGAACTGGGCTATTTGATTGCTTTCGTCCCCTCACTTACTCATTCACTCAGGTTTGTTGACTGTGGTGGGGTCTGCCGTCTTTTATCCCAGAGATCCCTCAAGTTTGTTTTACCTTCTGGCTTCCCCTTTTGCCATAGTGAGTCTTGCCAGAGTTCCCAACTGCACAGTGCCCTTAACTTTTATACAACAATAAGAAAACTTAATAATCCATATATTTCTTTCCCTTTCAGCCCACTTCTCTCTTTCTTTCTCTTCTCTTTATTTCTCTAGGGTATTAATCAATTCTTGACACAATTTAGATTG
Organism: Silurus lanzhouensis; assembly: GCA_039877035.1. Taxonomy (NCBI): domain Eukaryota; kingdom Metazoa; phylum Chordata; class Actinopteri; order Siluriformes; family Siluridae; genus Silurus; species Silurus lanzhouensis. Next base: position 186,669 of record JBCEWE010002365.1, read on the forward strand.
TCCACTGGAGCACCATTAAGGCAATCTTTGGGCTGGTTGTGGGCAAGTGAGTTCTGTTCCACTAGGCCCCTGCAACTCTGAATGTTAAAAGCCTTGTTCTACCGTGGATTGTTGTAACAGATGCTCAGCATGGAGTACAGTTTGTCCATTTTTTGTGCATTTTATGTTTATTTTAAACCACTTTGAGTGAAATAAAAAAAATGTTATAACAATTTACTATCGACTTTAATAGCAACAGTCTAAAAAGCAATTTTAAAGGGTTCATTGAAAAGACCTGAAAGGGGTTTCTTGACTTCAAGTTAGGTGTTTTTTAGACCCATTTAAAGTTTATTATTATGATTATTATTTTTATTATTGTTGTTGTTATTACAGGTTCAGAGAAAAATACAGTAAAATAAGTGTTATTTTTTAAAACAAAACAATAGCAGTTTTATGAAGAAAATGCATATTATATTTATTACAAAATTTCTACCTCTCATTTAAGTGTTTCCATTATTTTAGGTGTAATTATCTCAACTATTTAATAAGCTATTACATTTTTTTAAATATGTTTAATTTCATGTCAATTTATTACAATACTAATATACTATCCAAAAGCATAAACGACGTTCATACTGTATATCACTGAAATACTAATAATTAGAAAAGTAATGAATACATATACATTAATTATACAAAACAACAAAATCCCACCTTACAGCAGTTGATCATATTATTTTACATGCTTTTATTTATACTGTTTATAGTTACTAAATTCATGTTAGGTATAAGTTTAGAATATAGAAAAGTATCCAAATCATTTGTTTGATTGGTTTGGTGGCGAACATCTTTCACACAGCAAACACACACATTTATCTAAACATTACTGTTGCCAGCTTGCCATTCCATTTGAGATAAAAAAAATTTAAATATATGTACTTATTTATGCATTCTTTGAATTATAGAACCATATTGATATATAAGAGGTTCTTTGATGTCCAAGGATTATACATAGACATGTTTGTAGGAAATGTTTCTGTTGGCCAAGTACAAAACCCCACTGTTTTATGTAGAACCCTAAGGAACCACTTTTTAAGACTGTAGGTGTCAGAGCTAGATGATCAAGAGCAATAATCTTTCCCCTGAAAATAATGTGTTAAATGTAAATGTTGACTGCTGTTTATGAGAATATTTTAGTTGGTATTTCCTGATTTAAAATGAACATACAAAGTTGTCTTTTTAAAATTGATTAATTATTAATAAATAAAGATCCAACCAAATAGACTACTAAATTTAATATTAAAAAGGAACCAACATGTCGCTACACATTCCCTGTAGATAGATGGCGGTAATGCACTTACTGTTGTTAGCCAACCACTCTAAAGCTCAAGAAGAACACTTTTTTCCTTGTCTAGTTAAGTTAACGTTTCAAGGGCGGGATCAAACCATTTAGGTGTTAGTTTCCAATATATTTTTTTTTCCTTCAGCAATTATACTTTGATATACTATAATCTAATGGATAGTGAAAGCGTGAGGACTGACCCCCAGCTTCAGCAGTTCATTGAAATTGAATCTCAGAAGCAAAGGTTTCAGCAGCTGGTCCACCAAATGACAGAAGTCTGTTGGGTAAGCAAAGTCAAACGAAGAAGCGTTACGATAAATATAATCGGACATCGTGTAACTTGAGCGGTGCCGCAGTACGACATTCTAGCCAATGATTTTTATATCGTTTTTTCTGGGGAGGCTAAGTATGTTTTTGTGGGGGGAAAAAATGAAATATTTTACTTACTTAATAAGTTAATTACTTATTTCCAGTCCAAATTGTGACCCTTCTGGACTGCAATTTTAAAATAGTGCCACAAATGCTCAGTAGGATTGAGATCAGCATTTTGACTGGTTTGCTGTGGTACCTTTATCTTTTCTCCCAAACATAAACTTTTCAGAAGACTAAGGCAGGCCCTCTTACAGTATTTACCTAAATAATCCTCCATCAATTATTATGATGCAAGCAAGTTTCAGCAAAATTCCCTTGGCCTAGAAAAAACATCAAAACAGATGTCCTGTGGCCAACATATGAGCATGAATGGCAGTTCATGCTAGTATTATAGTATTATGACTCAGCCTAAAAAAAAAAATATATATATATATAAATATAATATAATATATATATATATATATATATATATATAGGGTGGGTTGCAATAGGAATAGCATCCAGCGTAAAACGTGCCAAATCAAGTATGCGGATCACGAATCAGATTTGGTTTGAAGGAGGCAGATGTAGAGGACAGGGGAGTATGGAGGCAGATGATCCGCTGTGGCGACCCCTAATGGGAGAAGCCGGAAGAAGTTCATATAACTTAGTCATGCTCACAAGTGACAGTCACAATAAAATCCAGTGGGACCTCAGATCTTACCCAAAATTACATAGTCTTTATCAACCTCAAATTGGACCTTTAAGAATATTATAAAAAAAAAAAAAAAAAGATACTGTAAGTTATTGTATTTAAACATTTGGAAATTCAAAATTCACAATTGTTTATAAGAATCCAATATGGAAATTAAATTACATCATGAATGATTAAAACCTACTGTGCATGTACAGTGGCAAGAGGTTTATTTAAAATTTTCAGTGCTCAAAATTTTAAGAAATATGAGCTGTGTGTAAACCATTGTTCTACTAGCATGTTTTACAAAATAACCAAGGCACTGAAACAACAAACATTATTTTGTGGTATACACAGTGATCAAACTTATTCTAGTATCCACTGCAACTTGAAAAAGATCACATCAACATTTTTTAAGTGTTAAAGCTGTCAAAAGTTAGTAGGAAGTGAAGAGGCTTAGAAAGACTTCAGCACATCTGCAGCCATAAAACATTAGTTTCTCACAATATTTTGGGGTGGTCTTGATCCACTCTTCTTCCAGTCTCTTCCACGGTTTGGTTATTGTATTGGGTTTCTTAGCCATAACTTTGTTGCCAAGGATTTCCAGATATTTTCAGTCTGATCTAGATGATGTCTCTGGGCTCACCATTTAATTATTTCAATGTTAGCTTGTCTTGCAGAAAAATGCGGGCTGATTGTGAAATGCTTGCAGGGAAGGAACTGCATATTGCTGAAGGGGTTCTGATAGACATTTGTATTAACACTGCCATCTAGTTGTATAAGAGCCTCAATTATTGCTGCAGAACCCCCCCCCCCCCCCCCCCCCCAAACAATGCTAAACGTTTGAACGGGACTTCAATGTCATTGTAAAGCTGCAATATTCTATAAGAAATCACAGATACAAAATGGCAACTTCTATTTGCAGTGGTTTCTTGCACTCTTTTAATTTTTTTTTATTGTTCAAATGTATGTAAATGTTAAGCTATTCAGTTCAATTCAAGTTTGATCTGTATAGAACTTTTCACAATAGACATTGGAACAAAGCAGCTTTACAGGAATTCTATATGTATACCATTTTTAATAGCTGATTTAATAGATATTTGGAAAGCAGTGTGGCTGATATAAAGAAATGTAATTACAGTAAATAAGACCTTCAGAAAATTGGCCTCTTTGTCTATGAAAGTATCTCAAATAAAAAAAAAAAAAAAAAAACATTATGTATAAAGAATTTATGGCATCCAGGAAAATGAAATCATAAAATGTTTAGTTTAGTAAAATTATGTAAATTTAAACTTTTCAAGTGCATAAATATTGATGCTCTTTTACTAAGACTAAAGTAGTGTTTTTTACTATGTATTTTATCAAGACATAGTTACTTATAAATCTCATATACTGTAGTTTATTTAGCTGGTAGCATGTTTTATTATGTTCTTTAAAAAAAAAAAAAAGTCTATTTAACATAACAAGGATTCATGTCTGTTTTTCATTTCTCTTTTTGTAAACTAGGCCAGCATGGCAAAAAGGTATTTAAAACAGCAACTTATTAAAATTAGCGCATATCTGAGAAAGAACCACTGGGGGTTTTATTTTGCTTGTGGAGTAATGTGTCTTTTTATTATATATATATATATAATACATTTTGCTTCTGTTTTGCTATGGATCATATTTCACAGGGTATTGTTAAAATACGCCATTGTTTTGTACCGTATAAAAAGCAAACAACAACTGGTCATTTTACTGTCTGTTTGTCATTCACTTCACTTCTGAGTTTTAACAGAGTAATGAAAAATGCTCTTCATTACTGAAAAATGTGCTGTATAAGATCTACTAATATAGTAGTCTCAATAGACTAAATCCACTGTCAAATATCAGTCATTATATCTGCCTTGGTGATGTATCATTCATTCACTATTAATTATCTACTATAATTGTATACTATATAGTCAAAAAGGGCTAATAGTTTTAAGTCATGCCGGAATATATTTAAATTTTAACATAAAAAGTATATGTATTAAAACTGAATTTATGAACTGATCAATAATACACTTGATTTTAACACTTGCTGTGCTAAGACTATCTAAGACATCTACAGGCACTCCTATTTTTCTATTTGTCATCATCTATAGTAGTCTCATGGTGATTATCAAGAAAAGTCATATAGGTTCCTTTATTTTTTATTATTGTGGTTCACTATAAATCTTTGAACATTCTGTAATCTAAATACAGCATTTGTAATTGTAATCTCTGTGGTTTTTATATTTGTGTTTTTCTGTATAGGAGAAGTGCATGGACAAGCCTGGTCCAAAGCTTGACTCAAGGACAGAAGTGTGTTTTATTAATTGTGTTGAACGTTTCATTGACACAAGCCAGTTTGTCCTCAACAGACTTGAACAAACTCAGAAGACAAGAGACTCCTTCTCAGAGAACATAACAGACTAGCTATCTGAGACCAGAACAGATGTTATCTGCGAAGAAACAGCTATTAAACAGTTAAAGAAAACATTTTCATTTTCTCAGTGTGCCTGATTATTGTGCAACAATGTTTAGATGAAACTGATCATATAAGGAGTTCAATGTGCATGTAATTGTACTGGAGGTTTCTATCAACACTTGCTGATGGCTAGGAGGAAGTAAGGAAAGAAGTTGAACTTTATAATAATCTTTACATGAAGCCGAACATTGTAAATCCATTAGTTAGAAATAACAATTTTTTTTATATGGCAACCAAATGGTGGAAATATACTTAATGAGCTTTTATCAATTTAGTGTTAATCAGTTGTATATATTTTCACTTTTAAAGTCAGGTTTATATACATCTGTTTATAATAATAATAATAATAATAATTATTGTTGTTGTTGTTGCTTTATTGTGTAACCTCTAGTTTCAGATGTCTGTTTTTCTTGCTGAGCATATTTCTTTTGTCCAGGATTTTTTGTTTGTTTGTTTGTTTTATTTATTTTATTTTTTTATATTGCTTTAGTGGCATTTTTTTTTCCAAGCCTAGAACCAAATCTAGCAAATTTCTAGTGGTTGATTTATTTGGACTCTTAAGCTCTCAGTTTATAGTCTTAAGACTCAATAGAGCTGCTTCAGAGCATAGATAAAGAAACTGCAGAAATTGTTACCATGGCATAAGAATTCCCACAAATCCAATTATGATGTGCGATACTTTAAGTATACAATTTAAATATCTGTAAAAAAAAAAAAAAACGTGTGCCTTTAATATTGACAAAATTATTTATCATATACAAACCTAATGAGTTTAGCATTGTAATGTATATGTTTAGCCATGTAATGGCATAGTTAATAAAACAGAAAACCATTGGATTTAGGACCAATATTGTGGTCCAGTGTTAAAAAAATGTGACTGATTATTCTAAATGAGCTGCCTTAACTATAGGTAAATTAGACGTTCCATCTAAATAATTTGTTTCATATAAAAAAACAGCAAGTATACACTGTATTGCACTGTGATCAAGTTTGTGACAGCTGTATGTGTGAGGGACTCACACTTTACTTCTGCATTTGCTTCCTTCCCTTTCCGTTAAGAGCTACTTTTATGTGGTTGCTGTAAGCACATGATGTATGATTAGCCAAGTGAACGCTGCACAAATGCTAAATAGTTTGCCATTGACAAAGTTGATTAAACCTTGTCTGATTGCCAGACATCAAATACACATTTCTTTTAAAGATTGGTGTACCAAATTTATATTCTTGGGAATGGTTTTAAAGTGAAATCTGATTCGCAAATAAATATTATAAACAGCATTAAACTAAAAATTATTGATTAATTTTTTTTGTATAAAATGAGGTTAAGTTTAACTGTTAAATGGTAAAAATTATCGAGTGTTAGCATGTTCATCTTTTTTTTTTCCAAAATGTGCTTAATTCTTTTGGCTGACAAAACATGTCAAAAAAATAAAAAAGCTACTATTACAACTATATTTCTAAGAATAAACATTTTACAGTGTAACTCCTTGCACTGGTTTCAAAATGTATTATTAACAGTTATTAAATCATCTGTAAATGCATTGTCTTATCCTGTTTTTAAATTGTGAGCAATAAAGAGGAAGTTGACTGGGAAAGTATTTTACCATTTTAGAGGGTATTTTATCTAAAATAAAATGTTGAAACCCTAGTTTTTGTTGCTAAATGATGTCCAGTAGTCAACCATCAATGGTATTGTTTTATTTTTTAGTGGTTTGTTTGAATATAATATTGTGTTTAAACCATTTATACATTGCCAACATTTTAACAGCTTCCAATCTATTTTAACAGCTTCTATCAGAGCACTTCTCTTAGAAGCCAGGACAAGACACAACATCCTCTATCAGGAGGTATTATTATCTTTGCATGACTGCTGATGGGTGATAAAGTGTCCTAGGTGGAGCAGAGTTCATAGATTTCTCTTTTATAACATCACAAGAATTTGTCCACACAGGCCACTCAAGTGCTTGCTAAGTTTCTTGTCATTTCACATCATGACTGCTTGCTCCTGGCAGGTCTGCCTCTGACATTCATTTGACCTCTGCAACAGAAACAGATTGCAGCCACAAAAAAGTGCTTTGTGTGATCACATATATCAGAACAACTAAACAAATTTGGATTAGAATACTAGATAACCCCAAAAGAATAAATAAAAATGCAACAGTTTAGTAATGTCAGTTGGTTGCCTAGATATTATTGTAAGCAAGAGATATGCAAACCATTCACATCTATTTCCTCAACAAAGAAAAAAAAATTGGCCTTGCTGTTCCAATACTTTTGAAAGGGTTTGTATGTTTATAAGTATGTATGGTTTATTTCTGTATCATTTAAATGTGTTTATATATGTTGAATAAACAATGTTTATGGTTTATAAAACTTTTTTTATAATGTAACAAACTTTAAGCATGCAGTTAATTTGCAGTTGTCTCCAGTTATTCATAGACCATTAGAATGTCTGCTGATAGCTGCTGAAGAGCAAAACAACTGGTGATATGAAAATTAGCAGGAAGCAAAAGAGGAACTGGTGAAGATGTCCTGTAAATGGGTGGGGTTTATTCAACTGTTGTGCGCATAGACACTTTCTGAATAGGACGAAAAAGAGAAGTTGAATGTATTTGCCAGCACCAAGATAATCTCTAAAAACATTTCACAGGACATATTTAAGAAAAAATAAAAAAGATCAGGTAAGCCTCCTGGGGTTTTATCGATGTATGGATTACAATTATTTTGGGACTTTTTTTTAAGCTTTTTGATTGGCTTCAATAAAGGCCGAATGGTTTGGGCCGAATAGTTTCTGGTCTCATGCTCTTTATATTTTGTTAGGCAGGTATAGACAACAGCTTTTATGTCACATCCCCCATTAAATGCTAAATTAAATCTGCAGCAAAAAAAATGCTAAGTTTAATGAATATTTATTTAAAGCTTAGATATATCTATAGAGCTTATTATGCAAATATTCTGTTTCAAAATCTCCTGTTGTATCTGAATAACTTTTAACTATTTAACTATTTTCTTAATATATGCTTATATTTCATTGTTTGTTATTGCTATTAACAAACATTCGGGAACATAGCTATATGTTTATGCTCATACAACTTAACAAAACACAAAAATGAAATTTTTGTTTGTTGGAAATTTTAGTTGTTGACTTCCTTGACAATTTTCATGTATTTATATATATCTGTTACATGCAGATTAAATGTTTTAGTGTGTTAAAAATGGTCAATAAGAACTTCCCCCACAACTGCCATGCACACATACACACACAATTTAATTTAAGCAGCTGGTGACTAAGCTTGTGCAGGTAGCCAAATTATTATGATGATAATTTCATAAAGTATGTATATCCTAAGGGTGTGTAATAATGTGATTATGCATTTAAAATTAATCCAGAATGCATCTTGCAGAGAAGACTAATTTATAATAATGAGGGTTATAGAAATCGTAATTGAGGAAAAGTTAAGACATCAGATAAAACATTATTATTATTATTTAAATAGTTTATTTCCCTGTATTCTGTACTGTTATGTATAATGGCTAAATTGATTTCTTGACAAAATATGTTTCCAAAAACATTAAATGGAATATTTTTAAAACATTAAAAAGTAAGGATACACTTAATGTTTTTATGTGCTAAACATCAGGAATTAAAGAAACTAATATTAACTATGTCTTTTATGGTTGTTAAATAATGCAATTTCCAAGACCAATAGAATTCCAGATACAGCTGAAGAAGAACATATTATATGTGAACACCTTCTATCAAAGTGCATAAAATAATATACAAATTAACTTGTAAGGTGCACAAAGGTGTTTCCTGAACTGCCATACCATGCTTTGTGGCGTTTTATTGCAAGAGATGGCCAGCGAAACCTTTTTATTTAATTAGGTAAAATGTGGGAAGTATTTATTTTTATTTGTAAAGCGCTTTTAACAATGAACATTGTCTCAAAGCTTTACACAGATAATGCGGTGGTAAATAATGAAAAATAATAGTTCTTTATAAGTGTAAGTTTATCCCTAATGAACAAGCCGGTGGCGATTGTGGCAAGAAAAAACTCCCCGAAATGGCATAATGAAGAAACCTTGAGAGGAACCAGACTCTAGAGGGAACCATCTTCATCTGGGTGGTACCAAATGTCCATTTATTAGCTAAACAATGTCAAGGTTTGCAGTGATGGTAATCAGATGCAAACTGTAGTCCTGTGTCAGTGTAGCATACTGTTTACATTATCTACAGTTCAAATCCAAATCCTCAAAGCTCCTGTACTTACTCCTTGATTTCATGGAGCCCCAGGCCGTTGATAAGAAACCATCCCCAAATGCACAGAGTGGCCTTCAGTCGAAGGAAACACCATCTAGAGGCAGGCCAAATGTTGGATTAATGTTGGACAATATTTTCACGGACCGGTTTAAAGTCAGACAATATTTTCACGTTTAAGGTGTGGCGGATAAATACAACAAAATAAAATGATACGACCGGCATAAAATCCGGTATTTTTTTTATATAATAAGAAACGTGAATCCACTGTGGGTTTTTTGTTCATTTGCTAGCTTGGGGGTTTTAATTTAGCGGTAACGTATTATGTGTTACCGGTCAGAGCAGCCGCTGTAAGTAAGACATGTGACCGAGGCAAGCATCATGACATGCATCAAGAGTGAGTCATAGACAGTTGTGGCGGAGTGAATCCAGTAATTTTCCAAAATAAAAAATCGTTCAGAATCAGATAATAAATAAAACGGAAATAATGTAAGTTATGTATTCTTTCTGTGTGGCCCGGTACCAATTGCCCCCCGGATTGGTGGCGGTCCGTGGCCCGGTGGTTGGGACCACTGTTTTATAGCCATGATTCCTCCAGATCTGCTTCTTTATGTAAGAAAAATCCACCGAAATATGTTTTTAGCCTCGACTTAACTGTGGGTCTTTATAAGAGAAAGCTCTGCCCCTGCTGTAGTCTTCATTATTTGAGGCACCAAAAAATAGCATGCACCTTTTGATCTAAGTAGGCGTGGGGGAACATATTGGTACAGAAGTTCATTTAGATCCCAAGTGCTTTATACCTCAGTTGTTGTATTTTTATAATCAATGCAAGATTTACTGTAATTAAGAGCAGTGTAGACTGATTAAAACAGGGGTGATGTGGTCATATTTTCTAGATCTAGTGAGGACACTTGCTGTTGCATTGTGAACTAACTAGAGCATATTTTTGCACTTATTTGAACACCCAGACAGTACAGCGTTACAGTACTCTAATCAAGATGTAACAAAAGTTTTTGTGCATCCAAGATGCACAAAAACTTGACATCATATTTCTCATTTTAGCAATATTTCTATGGTAAAAGAACGCGATCCTGGTAATATTAGTCACATGAGCCTCAAAGGAAAGACTCGAGTCAATAATCACACCAAGGTCTTTGATTGCTGTACACACTGAGACAGAAACACCATCCAGAGATGCTGTGTAATCGGAAAGTTTACTTCTAGCTGCATGTGGTCCTTGCAAAAGTACTTCCGTCTTATCCAAGTTAAGCAGAAGGAAGTTATCAAGCATCCAATGTTTAATGTCCTTTACACACTCTTAAAAATTTGTAAGCTGGTATCTCTCATCTGGCTTTGCTGAAATATACAGCTGTGTATCATCTTAGCAATGGAGGAGAATACCATGTTCATGTATAATTTCACCCAGAGGCAGTATATATAAAGTGAAAAGCAATGGGCCTAAGTTGGCATTGTGGAACACCAAACTTTACCTCAGAGAGTGTGAAACACTCACCATTTACATAAACAAACTGATAGCGATCAGTCAAAAAAGACCTAAGCCAGGAGAGAGCTGTTCCCTACACAACAACTTTTAGTCTAACAAGGAGGTTATTATGATCAGTGGTGTCAAAAGCTGCAGTAAGGTTGAGCAAAACAAGTAAGGAGACACAACTCTGATCAGAGGCCAATAACAGATCATTTACCACTTTAACTAGCACTGTCTCTGTGCTATGATAAGGCCTAAATCCTGACTGATACATTTCAAAAATGTAATTCCTAAGTAGATGTGAGCATAACTGCTGTGCTACAACCTTTTGTAAAATCTGAAAAAGGGGTGTTTGATATTGGCCTATAGTTATAGTTGGTATGTAACTATACTCAAGAGGACTAGCTTCATTTAATGCTACATATTCATTCGGTTTAATCCACGTTTCTGTCAAACACATTACATTAAACTCCTGGTCTGTAATCATTTTGTTTATATTTATTTGACGAGAGAAAACTTTAATTTTAACTATCCTATCCTTAGATCAGAGGTGTTGGCTGTGCATTCCTTCTTATTTTATTGTATTTTTATTAGGATACTTAAACAGACTTTCTGAGAATTTCTACATTTTGTTTTCGCTCAGGAGAAAAACACAGTCTCAATTTGGTTGACCCTTAGTGACAACTTTGTTCAGCCTGTCTGTCTGCTCCTTGGCTTTGGCTCTGGACAGTCACTGGTTAACTATTGCTGTTCTGACCTGTGACCTATACTACAAGAAATGAGAGTAGCACCTTCCTGAGTGGGATAAATACCGTCCCGCCCTAACATGCCAGCCTTGCCCTCAAAACAGTCGCCACCGGCTTGCTAATGAGAGACAAACACTTTTAAAGAACATCTTATTCATTTTTATCACCACATTATCTGTGTAAAGCTTTGGTTTGAAAGAGGCAGATGTAGAGGACAGGGTGGTATGGAGACGGATGATCCGCTGTGGCGACCCCTAATGGGAGCAGCCGAAAGAAGAAGAAGAAGATCTGTGTAAAGCTGCTTTGAGACAATGTTTATTGTTAAAAGTGCTATACAAATAAAAATGAATTGAATTGAATTGAAAATTGCTTCAATTATCTACACTCACCAGCCACTTTATTAGGTACACCTGTCCAACTGCTCGTTAACGCACATTTCTAATCAGCCAATCACATGGCAGCAACTCAATGCATTAAGGCATGTAGACATGGTCAAGACTATCTGCTGGAGTTTAAACCGAGCATCAGAATAGGGAAGAAAGGTGATTTAAGTGACTTTGAGCGTGGCATGGTTGTTGGTGCCAGACGGGCTGGTTTGAGTATTTCAGAAACTGCTGATCTACTGGGATTTTCACGCACAACCATCTCTAGGGTTTACAGAGAATGGTCCGAAAAAGAGAAAATATCCAGTGAGTGGCAGTTCTGTGGGCGCAAATGCCTTGTTGATGCCAGAGGTCAGAGGAGAATGGCCAAACTGGTTCGAGCTGATAGAATAACAGTAACTTTAATAACCACTCGTTACAACCAAGGTATGCAGAAGAGCATCTCTGAACGCACAACACTTCGAACCACACCGGGTGCCACTCCTGACAGCTAAGAACAGGAAACTGAGGCTACAATTCGCACAGGCTCACCAAAATTGGACAATAGAAGATTGGAAAAACGTTGCCTGGTCTGATGAGTCTCGTTTTCTGCTGCGACATTCGGATGGTAGGGTCAGAATTTGGCGTCAACAACATGAAAGCATGGATCCATCCTGCCTTGTATCAACGGTTCACGCTGGTGGTGGTGTAATGGTGTGGGGGATATTTTCTTGGCACACTTTGGGCCCATTAGTACAAACTGAGCATCGTGTCAACGCCACAGCCTACCTGAGTATTGTTGCTGACCATGTCCATCCCTTTATGACCACAGCCATCTTCTGATGGCTACTTCCAGCAGGATAACGCGCCATGTCATAAAGCATGAATCATCTCAGACTGGTTTCTTGAACATGACAATGAGTTCACTGTATTAAAATGGCCTCCACAGTCACCAGATCTCAATCCAATAGAGCACCTTTGGGATGTGGTGGAATGGGAGATTCGTATCATGGATGTGCAGCCGACAAATCTGCAGCAACTGCGTGATGCTATCATGTCAATATGGACCAAAATCTCTGAGGAATGTTTCCAGTACCTTGTTGAATCTATGCCACGAAGGATTAAGGCAGTTCTGAAGGCAAAAGGGGGTCCAAACCGGTACTAGTAAGGTGTACCTAATAAAGTGGCCGGTGAGTGTTCTTGGAACACATTGTTTTTGGAGCACCACTCAGACATCCAGCAGGGACCATAACCTGCTGTAAGCTACATCGCCATGCCACATTGGGAGTATCAAAGTATCAGTACTTGAAGAAGACAATTGTGTAAAAGATGACAAAGCCAGTGATCAGCAAGCACATTCAGTCCCAACAGCTTGCCTAGCTCCACCAAAGAGCACTACATTCAGCATTGTGTTTATTTTGAGATTTCCACCTGTTCCTTATAATCTCACTTCTTTGTGCACCACTTTATCAGTTATACATGCTATCATACAGCCACACTAGAGAAGCTGATCTTAGTTATGCTAACAGTGGATGGGCTTGTCTTAGTACATTCCTTGCAAGGCACCTAGAGCTTTTTAGAAATTGAGGGTGGCTTTATTTACCACTCTCAATGGCGACTTACACTAGAAAGCTATATGCCTCATGGCCCTGTAGCATCACACTGCTTCTTAACCACCAAGGAAAGAGTCCATAGAGAGCTCTCTCTTATTGAGCCGTGCTTTCCAAGCAGACACTTGGGCTGACATCTCCATGTTACTTTAGGTACTATTTGTTCATGAATAAATAGGTCTACAGCATTTTCCAAGAGTGAAATTAAACTGCCAAAGATGGAAGTTGGTAGATGAGTCTTACACAAAATCATTATATTGTGTTTTATTACAAACCATAGATGCACTGTATTAACAAAGTAAAATTTAAGGGTTGTGCATCAACAGTTTTTCCCTCAAGCCATCAGTCTCATCAACACACATAACTGAACTGTTCCAAACTCAAACACACTCACTCAACTGTGTGTTACTGAACTGTTACAACCTGAACTCAACACACACACAATACTCATTTCACTTCACTTCATACACATCAATGTCACCAGTACCACCCATATTATATTAACCATATTATACCGTTAACATGCTGTTTTGCACCTCTCGATTGCTGCTATTACTGTTTTTGCACAACATTTTGTTTATGTTTTCAGATACACTCTTGTTTATTGTTCAGTATAGTTCTTAGACATTGGAAGTCAGAAAAACAAGAGATGTTTTTAACGGTATCGAAACAGGAAAGAAATCACATAAATATGTAACTAGGAGGAGATTAGCGAGACTTCCAAAAAAGAAAGAGAAATTGATGTATTAATGCGTATAATACATCACGTGAGTGTTGTAGATAGGAATTTGCACTTGCTAGCATCAGGCAATCTGTGCAAAGTTGTTTGGGTTGTGCCTCCTAAAAGCTCATAGCACATGCTGACTGACTGCAATAAATCTATTTTACTTCTTTCTCACTGTCATGCGGGAAAACGGAGGTGGAAGCCGAAGTGACAGCAAACAATGTTTATTCCAACAAAAAGGCAGAGCCAACACAAATACCTGCTGCGAAACGATTATTCCGGTGGTGCGCTCCGAGAGCGCGGCCCACAATAGTCCAGAGTCTGAGGAATAATCCGAATGAAGGAATCCGGAAAAAGGAAAGTAATAACCAAGGTGCGCCTAGAAAGAGACGCGGTCCACAATGTCCGAGTCGGAACCCGAGTCGTAAAAGCAAGATCCACGGCGCGCCTGGAAAGAGGCACTATCCACACGAAGAGAGAGAGACACCAACAATCATGCCACACTCAAAATACCAGAGATCACTTTTTTAGCATTTTGATAGTTGATGTAAACATAAACCAAAGCTGCTGGTAATACCTAGAGTTTATACACTTCACTGCTGTCAGATAATTGGCTAATTAAATAATTTTATATACGAGTGTACAGTATTGTTCTAAATAATAGCAGTACAATGTGACTAACCAGAATAATCCAGGTTTTTAGTATATTTTTTATTGCTACGTGGCAAACAAGTTACCAGTAGGTGCAGTAGATTCTCAGAAAACAAACAAGACCCAGCATTCATGATATGCACGCTCTTAAGGCTGTGCAATTGGGCAATTAGTTGAAAGGGGTGTGTTAAAAAAAATAGCAGTGTATGCCGTTGACTGTACAAACTCAAAACTATTTTGTACAAACATTTTTGTTTCTAGGATTTAGCAATCCTGTGAATCACTAAACTAATATTTAGTTGTATGACCACAGTTTTTTAAAACTGCTTCACATCTGTGTGGCATGGAGTCAACCAACTTGTGGCACCTCTCAGCTGTTATTCCACTCCATGATTCTTTAACAACATTCCACAATTCATTTACATTTCTTGGTTTTGCTTCAGAAACAGCATTTTTGATATCACCCCACAAGTTCTTGATTGGATTAAGGTCCGGGGATTGGGCTGGCCACTCCATAACATTAATTTTGTTGGTTTGGAACCAAGACTTTGCTCGTTTACTAGTGTGTTTGGGGTCATTGTCTTGTTGAAACAACCATTTCAAGGGCATGTCCTCTTCAGCATAAGGCAACATGACCTCTTTAAGTATTTTGACATATGCAAACTGATCCATGATCCCTGGTATGCGATAAATAGGCCCAACACCATAGTAGGAGAAACATGCCCATATCATGATGCTTGCACCACCATGCTTCACTGTCTTCACTGTGTACTGTAGCTTGAATTCAGAGTTTGGGGGTCGTCTCACAAACTGTCTGTGGCCCTTGGACCCAAAAAGAACAATTTTACTCTCATCAGTCCACAAAATGTTCCTCCATTTCTCTTTAGGCCAGTTGATGTGTTCTTTGGCAAATTGTAACCTCTTCTCCACATGCCTTTTTTTTAACAGAGGGACTTTGCAGGGGATTCTTGAAAATAGATTAGCTTCACACTGACGTCTTCTAACTGTCACAGTACTTAGAGGTAACTCCAGACTGTCTTTGATCATCCTGGAGCTGATCATTGGCTGAGCCTTTGCCATTCTGGTTATTCTTCGATCCATTTTGATGGTTGTCTTCCGTTTTCTTCCACGTCTCTCTGGTTTTGCTCTCCATTTTAAGGCATTGGAAATCATTTTAGCTGAACAGCCTATAATTTTTTGCACCTCTTCATAGGTTTTCCCCTCTCCAATCAACTTTTTAATCAAAGTACGCTGTTCTTCTGAACAATGTCTTGAACGACCCATTTTTCTCAGGCTTTCAAATGCATGTTCAACAAGTGCTGGCTTCATCCTTAAATAGGGGCCACCTGATTCACACCTGTTTTTTCACAAAATTGATGACCTCAGTGATTGAATGCCACACTGCTATTTTTTTTTAACACACCCCTTTCAACTAATTGCCCAATTGCACAGCCTTAAGAGCATGCATATCATGAATGCTGGGTCTTGTTTGTTTTCTGAGAATCTACTGCACCTACTGGTAACTTGTTTGCCATGTAGCAATAAAAAATATACTAAAAACCTGGATTATTCTGTTTAGTCACATTGTACTGCTATTATTTTGAACAATACTGTATGTGTTTATAATATAGTGTAAGATTCAGAATATTCTATTTTCACATGCACAGTTATATATACTTATGTTGAAATGAAACCTGACCTACTCTTTCTATGCATATGGTATTTACATTAAATATATATGAAATAATATTGTACAGGGACATGCAACCAATTTCATGTACAAAATAAACTAAAAAATACATTGTGCTGAATGTCAAATAGAGTGATAGTGAGTCGTTATAGTAGTCTTTTAGAGTACTAAAGGGTCTGTGTCGTAGTCATATCTGTGTTGAAGTTTTTGATGGCCTAAGGGAAGAAACTCCCTAGTAAGTGCAGTTTCAGACTACGGATATGCTTGCCTGATTTCATTAGGCTGAACCAACAGTTTCTAGGGTGGGTGGAGCCCTTGATGATTTTAGCAGCACTAGTACTGCATCACTTAGAGTAGTTATCATGCAGACCCAGAACTATGCTTAGTTAAACACACCATTGCCTAGTAAGCTGTGTAAGCTGTTAGCACTGCAGCTTAAATAGTTATATCCATGCACAGTTTCTGGTTAGAAAAGTCCTTATAGTGACACTGTGTGTTGTTTCCTCAATTAGCATACTAACAAAGCTAACTGTTACATACAAATAAATGGTAATGATGTAATTAAAATGAAATAATTTGCTATTATTTTTCTCCTCTACTATTTAAAATCTCCTCCAATATGTTCTGTTACATTACTTTATACATTTAAATGCAACTGCCCTAGTATTGTTTGCAGAGAAGAACCCTACGTTTCCTTACCTTACTTATCAGTAGTTGAGAGCTCATTGTAAATTCTTGTGTGGCACACCTGCCCAAGGAGAAATAATTACCTGAGTTCAAACTTTGCATGGCCATCATCCCAGAAGGAAGCCACTTCTGAACCTCACAAGAAAGCACGTAAACAGTTTGCTGAAAACAACCTGTCCAAGAGCATTACTATTAAGATAATTACTGCAACAATGTCCTGTGGTCTGATGAGAATAAGATACACTTTTTTGGCTCAGATGGTGTTAAGCATATGGGGTGACACCCTGGTGAGGAGTACCAAAAATGTTTTGTCTTGTCTACAGTCTAGCAAGGTGGTGGAAGCATCATGGTCTGGGGCTGCATGAGTGCTGCTGGTACTAGGGAACTGCAGTTCATTGAGGGAAACAGATTCCAACATGTACTGTGACATTCTGAAGCAGAACATAATGCCCTCCCTTCAGAAACTGGGCCGAACAGCAGTTTTACAACATGAAAACGACCGCAAACACACACATATATATTTTATTTTATGTCAATTTATTAAAATATTTCATCACTATTAATCACATGATTGTCATGAGTTAACTCATGATTGAATACTAATTAATCACACATCACACACAACGTTTGCACTTTTGAACTGTTGGTTCCACAAGGATGGTTTTAATTGCTGGATGTGTCCATCATGACAGATTTTGGTGCTTGATTTGAGACTTTGCACATCAGTAAAACAAATGTTTAGTGATTAAAAAAATAATAATAATTCTGTGGAGTTTATTATTTTTCTTATATTTGACTAAAGAAAGAACATCGTGAATAAATGTGTGTTGCAATGAAGGTTTTAATTTCGCTTTCTTTTATAAGCATCTATTTAGTTTTTTTTTTTTTATAAAAATGGTCAAACAGAAATGCACGCTGCATTAATTGCACATTAATAAAATATTTGTGTATATTTCGTGTAAAATATTTCTTTTTTACAGCCCTACATATGTATATGTTTTTTCATATAACCTGGGCTTACTTTAAACCAAATCTGCCCTGAGGAATATTTTAGATAACATTTTAGATGACAGGCTTTGCATGCACTTTCTGACCAGCATTACCTTCTATTACTGAACTGTACTGTATGATACAACAAATTATAATTGTGCAACCAGTTGTAGTTTGAACATTTAGTTGTTTTGTTGAACTTGAGTGCAAAGCTATTTGTATCAGTTGCAGTCCAAAGCAATCTTTATGGTTTCTAAGTGGTACTATCCACAGTAATTGTATTTTTTAGACCGTTTATGTGTGGCCACATGAAAGATACACAGATTATTGGTATGCTTAATTTAGGGTTGACCCTGAATATTCAAAGAATTAATGCTTCAATTAGATTAACCGGATTTGACTACCAATCTCATAGTCGAATCTTCACAGAGGTGTTACAAAACGCTATTTTATTTATATGGGGTGCTCAATGTCTGGTTTCACACAAGACTACTGTTTTTTTCTCAATAAGTAAATATATAACCCATTATGATAATAATGTTATAACTTAAAATGTGAAAGAAACAAAGCTTTTCAACCACCCCTGTGACTTATCTATGTTTCACTTTACATGATACATGATAGACACAAAAGCATCTTGGCAGCAAGGAATTTGATTGCTGTGATATAATGTTTCTTTTCCTGCATTGTGTGTGAAAGAAAATATCCACTTGTTCACTACTTGATGTCATACATATAAATTGCCAAAAGTATTAGCTCATCTGCCTTCACGTGCAAGTAACCTTTGCAGCTATAACAGCTTCAGCTCTTCTGGGGAGGCTTTCCACAAGGTTAAGGAGTGTGTTAAATTGGAATTTTTTACCATTCTTCCAAAATTTATGAGGTCAGACACTGATGTTGGACGTGAAGGCTTGTATCTCAGTCTCCACTCTAATTCATCCAAAGGTGTTCTATTAGGTTGAGGTCAGACTGTGCAGGCCAGTCAAGTTCTATCACAACAAACTCACTCATCCATGTTTTTATCAACCTTCCTTTGTCATGTTGGAACAGAAACGGGCCATGCCCAAACTGTTCCCACAAAGTTGGGAGCATGAAGTTGTCCAAAATGTCTTGGTATGCTAAAGCACTGAGTTCCTTTTACTGGAACTTCTGTAAGGGGCAAAGCCTAACTCTTGAAGAACAACCCCACATCATAGTCCCCCCTCCACCAAAGTTTACACTTGGCACAATGCAGTCAATCAAGTACCGTTCTCCTGGCAACCGATTTTACGTTGCCTACCACTGAGTTGCCATCGTTCCCAATCGCTGGTATTTTTTTATAATACCACTAACAGTTGACTGTGGAATATTTAGTAGTGAGGAGATTTCACGAATCGACTTGTGGACAAATTCACAGATAGCATCCGATCATGGTACCAGGCTGGAATTCACTGTGCTCCTGAGAGTGATTCTTTCACAAATGTTTGTAGAAGCGGTCTGCATGCCCAGGTGCTTGATTTTATGCACCTGTAACCATGGAAGTAATTGGAACACCATAATTCAATTAATTGGATGGGTGAGTGAGTAAATACTTTTGGCAATATAGTAAGGCTGGGCGATATGGCCTGAAAAAAAAAAATCCAGATTTTTTTCACAAAAAATCCGATTTGCGATTTAAACCCCCTGCTTAAAATCAATCTGCATATGACAAAGAAAATGTTCAAAAAAAGGTTTAACTTTATTAAATAAAGTTTATTTAACCTCCTGGGATTATAACCCACTTTGGGTTAAAGTGCAATCAAAAACAACAAGCCAAAAATACAAGATGACAGGCCCTGCCATTGTAAATTGTGAAAATAGAATGTAACATAACATAAAATGAGCAAACCTATAAAGAAAAATGTTTTATGAGTGTTTGAATGTGGAACAAGTGATGCTTGGAGTGATTTTGCCTTTGCTTTCCTCCAAAACTCCACAGTAAAATGAGTTGAAATTTGAAATAAGAATATAATAGACAGGGAGATTCTAAATAAGAATTATTTGAAAGTTTGAGCAAACCTCAAAAAATTTTTTATGAGTGTTTGAATATGGTGATTCAAACGCTCTGATTTTTCTGTTTCTTAATGGAAACGCCGTTCTGAAGCGTCTTTACATGTATTTTCTTTACATCTATACATGACCGCTCCCACCACCCATACCATAAGTGTACGATTAGACGCGCAACACTAAACAAAGTGCGGCTGCTTAACCGTGTATTTTCAAGATGCGGCTGCTTAACCGCAGTCTTGTGCTGCCGCTGTCTTGTTCATTTCGTAGGGCCCTACATCTCTCCCACTCGACTGCATGCCTGACAGCATCGAAACAATGGGAGACCAGAGGGGAGCGTCGGCGGACATTAAAGAGAAACCCGATTTTTATTAAAGCAGATCGATGTAAACTACACATTCGAGTTAATCGATAAAATCTATTTATTGCCCAGCCCTACAATATAGTGTATATATATATTTATTTCCAGATTCTTTTTTTTTCCTTTTAAATTTTTCCAATTTTTTCAACTATGATGGGTGCAGATATGAATGTAATAATGTCCCAAACACCATACTAATAGCAGTATTAAAAATGATTTTTATTTCTTATTAATTTTATTTTATTGACAGTACTGCATGATAAAGAAGCATGGCCAGCTGTCTCTCTAATGTCTGCTCCCAATGTTTGTTGAATAATATTTTTATGGAGACATGGTCCAGTGGCAAAGATTCAGACCAATTAAGTAGACAGATTCACCATGTTTTGTGCCAATAGAAATGCAGCTGTGCTGCAAAGATTTTGGTTGTGGCTTTTGTGTTAACATAAACACAGAATGGCGCAATAACACTGATAGTTTTAGTTACTGCTCATTGCTGGTTGAATTTGTGACTGTCACATGCTGACTATTTTATATATCACCAATATTCAACAGTGTGATCATACTTAAGGTTTGTATTCCCCCAGCTCAAATACTAAGAAATAATTATGTGAACTGTATGGAGCTGTTAGCAAACTGCAGAATGCACACCCCAATGAACTGTATTTTTGCAGGAGATTTGAACCATGCAAATATAAAGTCAGTCCTTCCTACATTCCATCAGCATGTGGACTTTGCAATGACAATGGCAAACACTATATTTTGTTTACACAATTATTATTGACATATACTTGGCTGGACCCTCAGCTAATCAGACCACATCAATGAAGCAGTTGAAAATCTGGCCAGCATCTGCTCTTTAAAAAATATATTAGTTTTAAGCATACCAACTAGCACATATAATACTGGGCAAAGTTTTAGGCAGGTGTAAAAAATGCTGTAAAATAAGAATGCCAGACTTCTCCAGACAGTAGTTTGGTTTACCTGGGTCTCACTGGTTTCCTTTAGATCCTTTCTGATGGCACTGCTGGACGTCTGATGTTGCAGCATGATGATTCCCCTTTGCTGAGCACTGCATTTACAGTTTTCAACATTACCTGTTTATTTGTGCATCTTCAAAATATAATTTTAAACCCCAGTCTGCTTTGAAATCTTTATCTGGGAGACTGATATAACTACCAGTATAAGAATGTTGTGTTTTGATTCTTGCAATATTTTCTTGACTTCACTAGTTAGCAGAGTTTGGTAGTTCCTCACACACACTTTTAAGTTTTCAATACACTGTTGTTTCTGTTTGAGTTCTGTTTGTGTATTTAACCTACATATTAAATTGATGATTATTAGCACTTGATCTAATTGGTTACTCAAACACTTGAGTCTGATCCTACAAAAGTGTGCACAAAAACTTTTAGTCTTGGTTTGAAGAGCAGAACAACATGTTGGCAAGAAAGACCACTCCTCCTTCCAATGACAAGGTGCTGTAAGGATAGCTGATTAAAAGAAAATTAAGAAAAGCTGCTGGACCAGACACAATTAGAAGATGTGCAGATTTGCTGGCAGATGTTTTTACTGACATCTTTAACATCTGTGCACATAATTCCAAACTCAAACTTCAAACCACTTAAGTCTTCAGTGTCATGCCTAAATGACCACTGTCACTTACACTCACACATATCATCATGAATGCTTATAAATAACCTGGCTCTGACAGCCCCCACAGGGCCGCTGCAGTTAGCATATTATTAAACCACTCTACAGACAATGCCACCGCCAACACCGTCCATCTAGCTCTCATGCATCTAGCCAAAAAGGACACATATGTACAATGATGCTTATATACTTCACCTCAGCATTTAACACAGTCATTCCTCTGTACCTAAGTCATGGACTTCCTCACTAGATCTCAGTGATTCCAGTTCAGAACAGCACCTCCAACACCAAAACACTTACCATTGAGGCCTCATAGGATTGAGTGATTAGTCCACTGCTGTTTACAGTGCTGACTCATGACAGTGTAGCAATACACAGTTCAAACTACATCAAGTTTGCAGATGACACAACCATTGTGGGTTTCATCAGCAAGAACGTAAGGAAGTGCAGCAGCTAGCAGGCTGTTGCAGAACTAACAGCCTGTCTCTGAATTTTGAAAACCAAAATTAAAGTTTGTTGACTTCAGGAAAACAAACTTTCTGATTCGAAGGTCGTATCTACTGTGATAAACAGCAACTCCAATCTGTTGAAGCTCCTCTAGGAACTCCATGCTAGAAGCTAGAAGCTAACCCGGTGTTCTGTTCTACATTGTTGATAGTTTTCATACTTCAGTTGTAAAAGGAACATTTTTAAGAGCTCAACACAACAGCAGAAGCCACTTTAGTTTTTGATTCGGAACATATTATTCAGCTTGTTTTGTTATTTATTTCAGAAATCCTTGTGATATATTCAGTTTGTGCTGGTCTGACTTAAATAAAATAGTGTTTAAAAATTACTTTGTGTTTAAGTCAGTTTTGTGTTTGTATAAACCATAACACATAAAAGGGCATTAATGGGAACATTAAAGAAGGTTCTTTAAAAAAGTAACTAAAAAGTTACTTTTAACAGTAACGCATTACTTTTTGGTGTAAGTAATCAAGAAAGTAACTAAGTTACTTTTTGAATGAGGTAACGACTAACTGTAACTAGTTACTATTTTTTAGTAATTAGCACAACACTGCACACGCAGTTGCCGTTGGCACCATAACGAGGGCAAAACAAGAATCTGAACAAGTCTGGAACAAGTGTGGAAGAATATGGGTCAGTAAAACACATTTGAAAACTGGATACATTACTTAGCAAGCACAAACTATGAGGCATATACACGCACACAAATAAACAAGAAGTGGAAACAACAACAAAGTCCCTCCCACAGTGGTCCAACACCTGTAGGTACAGTGTACCCTAGTATGAGCAGGTCATGAAAGGAGGCTGTGCTGTCTCCCCTGGCATAAGCAGATCTTTGGAGGCTGCCTCATCAGCCTTTGGAGTGACCTTGACTTGAGGGGCCCCTTGGTTGTCTCCTGGCATGATATCACTAAATTGACCTCAGGGTAAAGTTTGTTGTGAATGGTTGCTTTAGCTCCTTGTGGGCTCTTGGACTTCCTTCCCTCCTTAGGTTTGGTCTCCTTGGGTATCCTCCATAAGAAATCCTCAATCTCCAAAACAAGCACATACAAATGTGGCTATAACAACATAGAATAGAATTTGGAAGTCCATATTGATGCATGCAGGCATGTGTTTTGTTATTTTGTGAATGAAGCCATGGGGAAAATCTTAGCAAATTTCGCATTATTCAGCTGTACTAAACATTTTTTATTTTCAATTCATTCTGAAGCTCAGTGGTTATTTTGCAAAATTATCCGTAAGAAACATCAATATAGAAATAAAGCCCAATAAAATATAATGCTTTAACCTCAAAAACAGTATGTTACTTACTTACTTGTTCTGTTGGGGATTAAACTAGGTACTCAGGTCTGGAATATGCAAAGATAAAAGATGATTACTTTAGCTGTGTGGGAGGAGAAACAGTGTATTAAAACAGAAAAGGTTTAGAGGGAAAGGGGATACAAAACAAAGGAGTGGCAAAAATAAGCGACAAAGACACCATAGTATTAGCAGTAGGATAATGAGGTGGTCAATTGGGCTACATTTTTTTCTGGTCTAAGGTTTCTTAAGCATTGCTATTCTCAATATAGATGTATTTAATACATTTATTCTGTTTAAATCTATGTTTAATAGTATGTATTTGTTTTAAAGATAACAACATATCTGAAAGAACAATGTCAAATAACCTGCTGGAGGAGGTATTCATAAAGCGCTCTCAGCAAAAGAAGAAAACTTCACCCTTAAACTTCAAAGAGAGATTGTTTGTACTCACACAGGAAAAGATTGCGTACTACGACTATGACATTGAAAAAGGGGTAAGATATGCTTTTCAGTATTTTAATTATTATACTAGAATAATTTCTTCAGGAGAAAGCTTTGTATTTTTATGTAATGATCATACCCTAATGTAATTTAATTTATTGCTATGTATTACTAATTTAAGTTATCCTTCTGAATACAGAAGAAGAAAGGATTAAAGGGATTTGTTGACATTGACAAGATTAAATGTGTTGAGATTGTGATTCCAGAAGACCATGCTCCTCCTGAACGATTATTCCCATTTCAGGTGAGGTGCCATACAAGTTTTATGATTGCAATGATGTGTGTCAGTATAATTTATTAATTTTACAGATGTTTTATAAGCCTGCAATTAACATTGTATCAGATAGGGAACTAGGTTCTTAAATTTCTTAGGTGTTGCAATAAAAAAATTAAAAATTAACCCCAATTAACCCCCAATTCCAAAAAAGTTGGTACACTGTGTAAAAAGGTGAAAAAAAACCCCAGATGATTTGCAAATCTCATAAATCCACATTTTATTCACAATAGAACATAGAAACACCTCAAATGTTTAAACTGAAGAAATTTAGCATTTTAAGGGATAAAATAAAGTAATTTTTCAATTTGTTGGTCACACCATGTCTCAAAAAATGTGTGTTGGTATGCAGATTAGCATTGTCTTGCTAAAATATACAAGGCCTTCCCTGAAAAGACTTTGTTTGAATGGAAACATTTGTTGCCCTAAAACCTAAGCACTGACCTGACACTGCTGCCAAGCTGGATGGTCCCTCTCCTCTTTAGTCAATAGATGGTTTCCTAGAAGACTTTTACAATTTGATTTATCTGACCAGAGAGTTTTCCAATTTGCTGTAGACCATTTTAAATTAGCTTTGGCCAAGAGAAGACAACTGGATTTCTGGATCATGTTTACATTTACATGCATTGATTTAAATATAAGACATACTTGTCTTTAATTTAGTGCTGCCTGAGGGTTTCAAAGATCAGAGGAAACCAACATAGATTTTATTTCTGAGAGACTCTGCCTCTCTAACATTGTCTTTTTCATATCCAGTCATGCCAGTTAACCTGCTTAGTTTTCCTCTAGCTGTTTCTCTTTAGTAACATGGTTTTCCAGTCATTTGTGGGCCCCATCCCAAGGTTTCTGAGATGTGTTGCAGCCATCAAATTCCAATTTCTTTTTTCTTAAAATGTACATTTACTTAGTTTAAACATTTGATATGTTTTCTATTTCTATGTTCCAAATAAAATATATGGGTTTATAAGATTTGCAAATCATTTAAGTCTGTTTTTACTTACATTTTACAGTGCCCCATTTTTGTGGAATTTTGTGGAATAGGGAAAGCTGTGATTTGGTATCATTATATAAATATAAGAGCTATATTCTTAGAATGAAGAAATGTTTATTGGTTTGTGATTAACTTATATAACTAAGAATTAATTGTATAACTGAATATATTTTGGCAGTTTGAACCAACATTAATATGACTTTTTCAGGCAAATTTGTCAATTTTTGTTAACACTATACAGTAGCTAAATGAATATAAAGAAACAACAAAATATCTTGTTTAGATCTAAATACAAAGATATTACAATTTGTCTGAAAATCTTGCAAACATCCAAAACAAGAGCTACAAAAGATCCAAGCAACTAGTGATTGCTTGAAATACCACTTGGAAGAATGTAAAAAGCAACAGGGCTTTTTCTTGTTGGTAAAGCAAAATAGCCAGGCCTGTCAGATTCATACACTCATTACATATATTACATACATACACTAGCTATTGACACTTCTACACTCCTACTTTACCTCCATTCATATGTATCTTTTATGAATCTTTTAACCAGATTTAGATGTGGAGTTGATTTAGAGTTTTTCTACAAATGCTTGTGCTTAAACAAAATAAGTTGGAGGCACTGTAGGTGATTATGAATAGAATCACCTACAGTGCCTCCAACTTATTTTGGCACTGCTATTAAGTGTGAGCAAAAAATGTCTGTGAAAATTGTCTTTATTGTTAGCTCTCATGGATATCAAACAGTTGCAAACACAGCACAGCTTTATGATTTTTTTTTTTCTCAAATATGTATGTGCAACAATTATTGCAACCCTTATGAAGTAATTTCAGTAAAATAGATCTGAAATTGATTCCTATGGATATTTTTACATTCTTTTTTGTATACATGATTGGCTAGGAACAGGAAATTGTTCAACTATAACTTTCTGTTTCACACTTTTATTAATATGAGGGAACACATTGGCCAAATTTCCTTTCTTCAGTCATAAAAAGATCAAAGAATATAGCTGTGATGTGTGGCAAAATTTTGTTGAAAAAGCATTTAAAATGTCCATTTCCACCATGAGAGAAATAAATTTAAATAAAGTTGAAGTGTACTGGAAATGTTATGAATCAACCTGGAAGAGGATTTGTGTCTATATTGTCTCAAAGAAATGTAAAGAGAATGGTTTAAGTAATCAAAAATTCTTGGTGGCAGAAAGTCTCAAAAACTACAATCCAACTATAACCTATGTACAAGCCAACTATCACTTATGTAAGACACAGAGAGGAAACCATATGAGAACGCATCTTATTTCCATGGTTAAATATGATGGTATCTCTTGATTGTTGTGCGTCTGTTTTTCTGCCAGGGGAGCTGGACTTTTTGTTAGAATACATGGCATCAACCAATATTAAATGTCCACCTGACTACCTCGGACAGGAAAGCTTAAAATGAGCCATAGTTGTACAGTGGATATAAAAAGTCTACACAACTGTATAAAATTGCAGGTTTAAAAAATGTAAAGACAGAAATAATAACATAAATGTCTGACTTGTTAAAGCTTTTATGCAAAAATTCAACAAACAGTAATCTAGAGAAAAAATATCGTCTGAACATCCCTCCAAGCTAATACTTTGTGGAAATATCTTTTGCCTTTGTTGTAGCAGCAAGTCTTTTTCTAGACTCTATTTTATCCCACTTGATTTTGCAAAAAAGTTGTGTACAGCTCCTTTTAGGTTCATTCCATAGGCTTTTAATGGGATTGAGGTCTTGGCTCTGACTGGGCCATTCCAGCACTTTGACTATCCTTTTCTGAAGCAATGTCTTCGTTGATTTTAATGTGTGCCTTTGGTCAATGTTAAAATGTGAAATTCCTCTTCATTTTCGTTTTTTTGACAGATGACAGGGGGTTTTGTGCCAAGATATCTTAGTATTTCGTGCTTATTAGTTACTCAGCTAAGTATTTAAAGTGATTTATTTTTCCATTTACCCTTGAGAAGTGCCTCTGACCCATCTGAAAAGAAGTCGCCCCAAAGCATAATGGAACCATCAGTATGATGGTCCTTGGATGTCCTGTTTTGGTTTTGCACCAAACATACCTTTTTTTGAATTATGGCCTTTGTCTTGTCAGAACATAGCGTGGTTTGGGGTGACTGAATGAATCTTTTGCCATAATTCAAAATACAGATATACAGTATTGTATATTCTCTATTCTAAAAAATGTTTTCAGATTTGCCACCCTACAATACAGCCCAGACTTGTGCAGGATAATGGAGATAAAAGTCAAAAGCAAAATGTGACCAGTACATGCCAGAAACTCTTGAGGTGCTGTTAGTCTCTTGATAAAATGTATCCTTGATAAATTTTATTCTTGTCCTCTCATCAACTTTGAAGGCTTGTCCTGATTTTTGCCATGTCTCTTTGGTACCAAATCTTCTCCATTTATTAGTGAAAATGTTGCTCCATGGCATTGACAGTATTAGATAAAACAGTCAATATTCTTTTATACCCCTCTTCTAATTGGAACCTTTCAACAATTAAATCAATACATCAGTCTGGTTTATCAGTAGAAAATTGTGGCACAGTTTAAGTTGCTGGAGTCAAGTCAAGTAGGCTTTATTGTCATTTTAAGCATAATGTCAGGGATCCACCTGCCACGCCCCCTTTGGTGGCTCTCTATGCCTCCACTCTCCATAGAGCTGCAGGTTTAACCACGCACACCTGGAGCTCCTCATCACTCATGCCTCCACTCTCTCTGAAGCTCCAGGTTTAACGAGGCACACCTGAAGCTCATCACTCCACTCCTACATAAACCCCTCACTCACATTCACTCCCTGTTCTTTATTGTTTATGTTGGACTTCCCGTACTGCATGTTTTGGCGGTCCGGTTTTCATACAGGACTTCTTCCATCCGTTTCATCCGGACTCCAGAATCCCGTACCGGCTGCGCTTCCCCTCCCTGTGCATCTCGGGTCAGCTACACTTCTCCCAATGCGCTACTCGGACTATCTCTCTCAACCTAAGGACTGCCGTGTGTGTATGTGCGCGTGTGTGTGTGTGTGTGTGCGTGTGTGTATCTCTCTCTCACGCATGCCATTAAAACCCGAGCGAGCTGTACTCCGGCTTCTGCCTTTTGTTTCGCTCACACCGTGACACATTGGAGTACACAGTTAAACAAAACAGGGTGCTACATCAAACAACATAAATTAATAAAAGTAACACAGAACTACTGAGAACTTTAAACAAAACGTAAAACACAAAGTGCACATGTGCAACATTTAGTCCAAAAAAACAAAAGACGACAGACAAGAGACAACATGAGACAAGGAAAAGTAACGTTGACAGTACATAAGTTTGTGCAAATGGATTGTCCGTATACAATCAAAAATATATACTGTACTTGTAAACATTTGGTTGGATGTAACCTTTTGGTTCAACTAAAGTGTGCAAACAGAGGGTTTTTTCCCCCTTGTTGATTGTGTGTGTGTTAATTGTGTGTGTATATGGTGCTCTTCACAATCTCCACAGAGGAGCTATTAATGTTCAGCAGGGGGTGGTCAATTTATGTCCTCCTAAAGTCAACAACCATCTTTTTTGTTTTGTCTACATTCAGAGACAGGTTGTTGGCTTACACTAATCCTTTAATCTTTGCCAATCTCCAGAACTTGCAATATTCCTCGGTAGGGAAACTGCTGAGCTGTCCATGCTATGCCAAGTATATGTGATCATCAAATCAACTAACCATAATAACCTGTATTGTTTACACTATATATTGGACAATATCAATTCAATATAAGTATTGAATCATAATAAATATATAATTTAATATAATATTGAATCATAATTCAAGCATGATATGTCTTTTTCTTCACAGATAGTCTATGATGAGGGACCACTCTACATATTTGCCAAAACAGATGATATACGAAAGCAGTGGATACATAAACTTAAGCATGGTCAGTTTCATCCCCATTAAGTGTAATTAAGTTTATACAGATCTCTGATTTCACTATATGAATGCATTTTGTTAATGTCCTGTTACATATCTGTCAAAGTGGTACGATTCAACAAAGACCTAATACAAAAATACCACCCCTGTTTTTGGGAGGATGGCATGTGGAAGTGTTGCCAGCAGGAAGTCAAGCAGGCTATGGGCTGTAAGGTGCTGGAAATGAGAAATGGAGGTCTGTAAAAGAAAAAAGAAAGACAAAAAGTCCTTCAATGGCATTTCAGAACACAACTTTAAGCATATTTATTATGCGATAGTATTACAACCACAATTTAAAAAAATGTTGGGATGCTGTGTAAAATGTAAATAAAAACAGAATACAATGATTGCAAATCAAATAAACATATTTTATTCACAATGAAAGATAGGAAACATATAAAATGTTTCAACTGAAGATTTCTTTTCTTTTTTTTTCTTTTTTTTATGGATGGCGGCTAAAAATGTCTAATGTGTTTACCACTATGTATTCTCCTCTTTTCTTTTAACAACACTGTAAACATCTGGGAATTGAGGAGACCATTTGCTGGAGTTTTGTGAGATAAATATTTTCCTAATAATGTCTGATTCTAACTGCTAAATTAGAATTAGAAGGTGATTGGGTATAAAATGCTGATTGGGTACCATGGTTGGGTATAAAAAGAGAATCTTATAGAGGCAGAGTCTCTCAGAATTAAAGATGGACAGAGGGTAAACAATCAGTGAAAAACTTGTCTACAAATTGTGGAACAATTTCATAATAATGGCCCTTAAAAGTGCAAAAACTTTGAATATCTCATCATCTATAGTACACAATATTATCAAAAGATTTTAAGAATCTGGAAATGTTTTTAAATCTCTGTCTGGTATGGCCCCAACCTATTTAAATGAACTTTTTAATCTGCACACCCATGGCCAAACTCTCAGGTTCTCTAATCATGTCTTGCTTGAAGTGCCTAGACCAAGATATAAATCATGGGGTGACCGTGCCTTCTCAGTGGCTCCTAAGCTTTGGATTTCCCTCACTTCTGATCTCACCTCTGAAAGGAAATTTTCTACTTTTAAAGCTAAAATAAAGACCCATTTATTCACCAAAGCCTTTGTTCTGTAGTAGAGGGTGTACTTAGTCTTCTGCTTCTTAACGTTTATTTTATTTGTTGTGTTTTAATGCTTATTTACTTTTTCTTCTGTTTTAGTTCTTACGATTTACTTCTTTCTTTTATGATATTGCTCTATTTTATTACATTTATGTTAACTCTACATAAAAGCACATTGCCTTTTGCACTTTGTTCAGCACCTATGTTCTACCTGATAGTTGTTAGGTACTATATAAATAAAGATTGAATTGAATTGAATATACAGGGTTCAGAGCAACATATGCCTCCATCTACATGTCTTTTTCAGGGAAGGGCTAGCATGTTTCAGCTGAGCAATGCTAAACCATACTCTGCATCTATTACAGCAGCATGGCTTTATAGTAGAGAAGTTCAGGTGCTGAACTGTCCGTCCTGCATTCCAGATCATCTTTTAAAAACATTTGTACTGAAAACATTACTACTACTCTTAAGCAACTAGAATAATCTATCAGACAACAACATGGCAACATTTCTCTCCCAAAACTCCAGCAACGAGTCTCCTTAATTTCCAGACATATTCAGACTGTTGTTAAAATAAGGGGCTTATGAGATTTGCAAGTCACTGCATCCTGCTTTTATTTACATTTAACCTATTGAGTGTCCCAACTTTTTTGGAATTGGGGTTGTAATCATTTTTTTATTAAATAACTGTAAAATTCTATCTAAAATCTAATTTAATTATAATAATAATAATAATAATAATAATAATAATAATTACCATGGTAAACATTTCCTTCAAAGGACTTTCTGCAGGATCTCGGCGTAAATCAAGAAAACCTCTTCCACCTACACCTGAAGAGGTCAGGCAGTTATCATTTTGTAACTGTCACAATATCTGATATTTATTTTTATTTGCTTTATTATTATTATTATTGTCATTATTTAAATTATTATTAATATTGTCTTTTAAACTGAAATTTCTGTTTGCCTCAGGAAAAGCATTCTATATCTTTGCCTCAAGAGCCACCAAAGCAGCACGGCTTTTCAGTGGGTATGACAGTTATTGCTGAATATGAGTACTTTCCCATGGCACCTCAAGACCTGGAGTTGAAAAAGGATGATGAATACACAATCTTGCAAATATGTGATGCCAACTGGTTAAGAGCCAGAGATAAAAATTGGTATAGTTGCCATCAAATTAATCATACTGTAGAGTTGCAAAGAGTCCAGAGACATGCTAGAATAGCTCACCTATTCTTTCTTTCTTTTTCTTTCCAGCAAAGAGGGATATATTCCAAGTAACTATGTTACTGAGGCCTTAAATGGATTGGAGAAGTTTGAGTGAGTATACTTAATAATAGAATCTACAAACCCGATTCCAAAAAAGTTGGGACACTGTACAAATTGTGAATATAAAGGAATGAAATAATTTACAAATCTCATAAAATTATATTTTATTTACAATAGAATATAGATAAAATATCAAATGTTGAAAGTGAGACATTTTGAAATGTCATGCCAAATTTTGGCTCATTTTGGATTTCATGAGAGCTACACATTCCAAAACAGTTGGGACAGGTAGCAATAAGAGGCCGGAAAAGTTTAATGTACATGTGAGAAACAGCTGGAGGACCAATTTGCAACTTATTAGGTCAATTGGCAACATGATTGGATATAAAAGGAGCCTCTCAGAGTGGCAGTGTCTCTCAGAAGTCAAGATGGGCAGAGAATCACCAATTCTCCCAATGCTGCGGCGAAATATAGTGGAGCAAGATCAGACAGGAGTTTCTCAGAGAAAAACTGCAAAGAGTTCGAAGTTATCATCTTCTACAGTGATGATGATAACTGATGATGATCATCTACAGTTATCATCATCTATTCAAAGATTCAGAGAATCTGGAAAAATCTTCGTGTGTAAGGGTCAAGGCCGGAAAACCATACTGGATGCCCGTGATCTTCGGGCCCTTAGACGGCACTGCATCACATACAGGAATGCTACTGTAATGGAAATCACAAAATGGGCTCAGGAATAATTCCAGAAAACATTGTTGGTGAACACAATCCATTCGCCGTTGTCGGCTAAAACTCTATAGGTCAAAAAAGAAGCCATATCTAAACATGATCCAGAAGCGCAGGCGTTTTCTCTAGGCAAAGGCTAATTTAAAATGGACTGTGGCAAAGTGGAAAACTGTTCTCTGGTCAGACAAATCAAAATTTGAAGTTATTTTTGAAAAACTGGGATGCCATGTCATTCGGACTAAAGAGGATAAGGACAACCCAAGTTGTTATCAGCGCTCAGTTCAGAAGCCTGCATCTCTGATGGTATGGGGTTGCATGAGTGTGTGTGGCATGGGCAGCTTACACATCTGGAAAGGCACCATCAATGCTGAAAGGTATGTCCAAGTTCTAGAACAACATATGCTCCCATCCAGACGTCGTCTCTTTCAGGGAAGACCTTGCATTTTCTAACATGACAATGCCAGACTGCATCATGGCTGTGTAGAAGAAGGATCCGGGTACTGAAACAACTTGTCTCCTCAGTCTGTTTGCAGACTGTTATAAAAAGAAGAGGGGATGCCACACAGTGGTAAACATAGCCTTGTCCCAACTTGAAATTTAAAATCAACTTATTTTTCCCTTAAAATGATAAATATTCTCAGTTTAAACATTTTATATGTAATCTATGTTGTATTCTGAATAAAATATTACAATTTAAAACTTCCACATCATTGCATTCTGGTTTTATTCACAATTTGTACAGTGTCCCAACTTTTTTGGAATCGGGTTTGTATCCAAAGCCCACAACTGAACATTTCATAGATTTTTTCCTTGTCTCAATATAGATGGTATTGCAAAAACATGAACCGCAGTCAAGCAGAAAATTTACTTAAGAATGAGGTGAGTATAGGACCAGGCCAGCCATAATGAATATTTCAAAATGCTTATACAGCTTAGCTGTGGATCCACAAACACAGAATAACTACTTGGGATTGTGCCTAATACCTAAATATGTGTGCATCATGCTGAGACTGTCAATAAAAGACATGAAATGACAATAGCATAGTGTTTGCTTCAAAAACCTATCAATACTCTAAATTCAGCTACTGTGCGCTTAATGATTGCCTATTGGATCAGCAGTAATTCCACTTCCCTCTTTATGCTGAGATGATTGGCAGCAGTTTGTTTTCAGCAATACCTATTTCATATCAATCATTAATGGGTTTATAATGAGGGGTTTCGGTGGATTGTGAAAAAGGCATTTTATTCCTTTAAATAATGCTGATGTGGACTTATTAAGTGTTATCTGCTTTATGGTGATGTTATGAAATGGCCACCATATTTTCAGCTCATTCAAGAAATTGCCACTGTCCAGTAGTCCATGCACAAAGGCATGGGATCCAAGTGGTATGAGCTCCTGCCTAATGTATAAAGCCACTATACTCATGGTCTCCATGGTCAATTGCCATATGGCTGTTCAAGCATCTTCAGGAGAAATTTTCTTTGGTAATTCTGATTTTATTAATTGCCCAGCCCATGCTTTTCTGTGCCTTTTCACAAACAAAAATTACATACAAATTCTGTTAATACTAAGGCTTTTGTCTTAATCAAGTTAAAATGTGCTACATTCTAGTGCATGTGGACTGTCTTCTGTTTCGTCTCTAGCTTTCTATCTCTCCTTAGGTCAGGGGTCACCAACCTTTTTGACACCGAGAGCTACTTCTTGGGTACCGACTAATGTGAAGGGCTACCAGTTTGATACACAATATAACAAATTTGCTCAATTTACCTTTAATTATATGTTATTATTAATAATAATTATATTTATCTATGTCAAACTCAATTGCACAGGGGGGCCAAAACTCAAAGCACATTTTAGGTCGCAGGCCGAACATAATAAACATTTATTGAACACACTAAAAAAAGTTTTTTTTTTAACATAAATATGATTAAATACATACAGGAATATAATTCCAGAATAAATAAACTTAAACGTTAAATAAATAGCTCTCTGTAAAAATACCTCCTGTCAAAATTATACAAGTTAGAAATATGAACATGCTGCGAAAAAAACATGAACAAATAAATAAAAATTGTGCTTTTAAGTACCGTATTTTCCGGACTATAAGCCGCTACTTTTTTCCCACGCTTTGAACCCTGCGGCTTAAACAACGAAGCGGCTAATATATGGATTTTTCCTGGGTTTTTCCCGGGTCACAAGCTTCAAGCCAAAAAAACTGAGCCCCATAACATTAGACCAATGAAATTGTCGAACGGGTTCAGGTGAACCAATAAAACTCTTTATATCAAATCGGGTGCGCTTTCACTGAATCGGGCCGCACCACACGCTGAAAACAACCAGGCATGAAAAAACGCACTTCACCTGTGTTCTGAGCTGCATGGCATCGGGAGAAAAGCTTCACCCATGGTGATTTTTAAACGCACGACGATGCCAAAAGAAAAACTCTTGAGAGAAATAGTTGTGAAAGGAGGGAGTGAACAATTACTTTCTTGGTAGGCTACTGTTTAGATACAAGTCATTGTAACGCGTTGAGTCTAGGTTAAGGGAGAGCTCACTAATTCCAGTTGCAACAGAAATCATATAAGCACAGACAGGTTTCCAAAACTCGTGCTTTTTTATTTTTCTTGGCAACAGCGTTACGGGTTAGTCAAAGAAACTTAGAAATGAGCTTCAGAAAATAATAAGGACATATTCCTCGGTCTTGCACACATGCAGTAATACCGGAAAAATGTGGCGGCAGCTTATTCCCAAAATACCGCTCTGCTCTTAAAGGAGCCACAACATATTTCACCCGTTACACCGTGTAACAGACACTGTCTTTCGGTAAAGCCTGTGTAAAGTTCATTAGTTTCAGTGTAGACACCTGCGGCTTATAGACAGATGCGGCTGACAAAATTCAGTGGGTGTGGCTTATATTTGTGTGCGCTTAATAGTCCGGAAATTACGGTAAACGTAAAATAACAACAAATCAAAACAATCAGATTTCTTTGCTTTTATGCCATTTTATAAAAAAGAATCTTAAACTTTAAATAACTGCAAATATTTTGCTCTTCATAAAAATATCTCCAATTAAACACCAGATGTCTCACACCTATATTATGCAGCTCTTCAGAAATTCTCCCTCAGTAAATAACCGGCTGATGTGCCTCTGATGTCTCCTCTTTTTTCACACCAGCTTTGCTATGTGATTTTGCTCTGGTGAAAAACATCTGCTGAAATGTCAGATTCTTCTTTAACTCTTCTACTTTCTGTATCTTTTGCTCTGCATTCAGGTTTTTCAGCTTATCCTGATGTTTTGTCTCGTAGTTCTGTCTTAGATTATATTCCTTAATTACAGCCACATTCCCTCCACATATAAGACACACGTGTTTACCGGCAGTGTCAGTAAATATATACACAGAATCAAATCGGTTTTGAAAGGCTCTGTTTTCAGAATCAACTTTTCTCTTCGCCATTGTGAGGGGCTTCACAATAACTTTACAATAGGGTTAAATACATCAACAGAAGCTCGACTTGATTGATGCTGGAATGTTCCCAGGTAGTTCAGCGTTCGGTAAGGCAGCTAAAGCGCTGCATCATGGGATCTGTAGTTTTTCTTATCAGCGCTTCATATCGGCGGGACATTAATAACAACAATAATAGAGCTTTATAAAATCATCTCGCGGGCCGGATAGAATTGTACGTCGGGTCAGATTTGACACTGAGTTTGACACCCCTGATCTATGTGAAGACACTGATCATGTTAATGATTTCTCACAATAATTATCAACAATGATTTAACAAGGTAGGAAACAGCTATTTTTAGAAAAGGCTCGCAAGCGACTCATGTGGTCCTTGCGGGCGACCTTGCGGGCGACCACGTTGGTGACCCCTGCTCTAGGTTATAAGAGATAAACTGAGCAAGTATTGCAAAAGTAACTTTTTACATGTAGGTGAGTTCAAGTCGCCTCTTCTTTGTCCACTCTGCATTCAACCATGCCCTTGCTTCCACAATACAATTGAAAGACTTGCAAATGGTCTAAGCATGTGCATGACAGCATTCACCAGTGTTTTTCTTTATGGCTGAGATTTTGTGCAATTATGTTATTGTTACACACTTTAATAAAGGTTTTAACCTTAACACTCTTGTACATACAGAATAAAGATGGTGGCTTTCTGGTGCGAGACTCAGGAAGATACACTGGAAAATATACTGTTTCCGTTTTCACCAAGGGCCAAGGGTGAGCAGGATATTCACAATAATTATTTGAATGATATAATTGTATAAATGATACATAATAATATAAACAAATTTGAAACACATTGTCACTTTATATTTTTTTATTGAAAAAGCATGATACTGTCAAGTCTCAATTCACCAGAGGCTGTTTGTATGCACAAATCTGCAAACAGTTACTTCCAGACACCCCAATAAAGCTAACACTCACCATTTTCACAATAGATCAGCAAAATGTAAAATTCACAACAAACAAAGGGTTGTAGTTGCCTATGTGCCATATATATTACCAGACTCAAATCTCACAGGGCTGAAGTCCTAGTTAAATGTGTGCATGTTTGCTTTTGCAGGGATGGGCAGTATTTATGATACATGCATTTCAAATATGTATTTCAAATATAAAAATAGAATGTCATTTGTATTTAAAAGGGTTGATGAAAATGGCCTCATATTTTGTATCAAAATACTTTTGTAAATACAAAAACAATTTTTTAATAAAAAATAAAATAATTTGTAGTTTTATATACTGTAAAATATTTTGTAAGAAGTCTACATAATGAAATCATAAAAATGTGGCCTCTGATTGGTGCCTACTCAGTAGTTGGCCCAGATTGTTGAGATCAGAACAGAAAATGTATCCATACAGAAGAACGTGGTCAAGTCAGTTTTAAACAGGTGTCAAATGAAAAATAAATATTTGATTGGCGAATATTGTACTCTAATTAAAGTAGCTGTTAAGTAGGATCATGATTATACATACCATTGCCTGACACATAATATAATATTATATTTATGATTAACAGTCAAATGAATAATTAGTTAGAAACAAGTTGCTATGAATACAGTTGCCATCAGTTGTCTTCTTATGAATGACTTGTAATTAAGTTGTCTTCTTATGAATGACTTGTAATTAAGTTGTCTTCTTATGAATGACTTGTAATTAAGTTGTCTTCTTATGAATGACTTGTAATTAAGTTGTCTTCTTATGAATGACTTGTAATTAAGGGCCTACTTTGCATCAGCAACACTGACTCAATGACAATTGAGTCAGTGTTGCTGATGCAAAGTAGGCCCTTAATTACAGCGAATTGCAAAAGTATTCATACCCCTAGAATACTTCCACATTTTGTCACATTATAACCACAAAGTTAAATGTATTGTTTTGAGATTCTATGTGATAGACCAGGGGTGGCCAACCCGCAGCTCTCGAGCCTCATGCGGCTCTTACGTTCATATCGAAGTTTGTGTTTGTGTTTTTTTAATGTGCGTGTTCGCTTCGCTTGAGTTCAAAACGGTATTTTTAAGACTTAAATGAGCTTGCCCCTACTGGGAAACTTTGCGGTATATTCATCTCACGCACATGCGCATTTGACGAAAATAACCGTATTGAACTCAAGCGATGTGAACACGCACATAAAAAAACCACAAACAAAGTCTGTGTTTTCTACCCTGAAACACGTGAAATCAAAGCATCGATCTGTTCTGACTGACACCTATGTGAAAGAATTGCTTCGAGTGGCAACAACGGAATACGAGCCAGGTTTGAAGAGGATTGTTCAAGGCAAGGAATGGCAAAAGTCCCACTAAATAACATGCATAGTAATAGAAAAACGCTATTGTAAATTATTATATTTTTGTTTGTGGAATTGGTTGAACTGAGAGTTTGTGTGTGTGAGACAGTGCACACAATGTTCATTGTTGAAAATGACTGTCCTGTGTGTCTTAGAACTGTAGGAGTCAATTTCTGTCATTATGTTGGTGTGTGACATTTACAATAAATCTGGCTGAGCAGAGGTGTGTGTGTGTGTGTGTGTGTGTGTGTGTGTGTGTGTGTGTGTGTGTGTGTGTGTGTGTGTGTGTGTGTGTTAAAGGAAGGGATGGGTGATGTTCATGTGTGTCCATGTGTATGATGTGGCTCTTTGCGGTAACACAGTAAAAAATGTGGCTCTCGGTCTCTGACTGGTTGGCCACCCCTGCAATAGACCAACACAAGTATTGCATAATTGTGAAGTGGAAGGAAAATGATACATGGTGTTAAAGATCTTTTACAAATAAAAATCTGAAAGGTGTGGTGTGCATATGTATTCATCTACTTTTACTCTGATACCCCTAAATAAAAAAAATTGCTGTTCACAGACTTTCTCCATCCAACAAAGAAAAATGTCAACAATTATCGTCTCTAGATGTGCACAGCTGTTAGAGACATACCCAAAAATACTTTTCTGTAATTTGCAGCAAAAGCTGATTCGACGAAGAATTGACTCATTGGGGGCTGAATACATATGCACCCCACACTTTTCAGATTTTTATTTGTAAAAATCTTTAACACCATTTATTAATTTCCTTCCAAATAACAATTATGCAATACTTTGTGTTGGGCCATCACATGAAATCCCAATAAAATACAATTTAGTTTGTGGTTATGACATGAAAAAAATGTGGAAATATTCAAGGGGTATGAATACTTTTGCAATGCACTGTACCAAGCACTAAGTAACTAAATTAGGAAACAATTATGAGTCATTTGCAAACTGTTAAATGTTACAGTTTTTGATTATTTTAAAACTAACCGGGGAACACATAATACACAGGGATATGTATGTGAATATTCAATCTATTATCTGGTTGCATATGTAACCCAGCCATTAGGGAGGCACAAGCCAGTGCACTCTTAGTGCCGGTTCCAAGCCCGGGTAAATAGGGAGGGTTGCGTTAGAAAGGGCATCCAGCGTAAAACATGTGCCAAATTAAATATACGGATCACAAATAAGAATTTCATACCGGATCGGTCGAGGCCCGGGTTAACAACGACTGCCAGAGGTATGGTTAGCCAACAGGGTACCGGTGGAAATTGGGCTATTGTTGGCTGAAGGAGGAGAAGGAGAGGAGAAAGACGTGTAGGAGAGTGGCGGTTCGGGTTCGTACTGTAAATGTTGGTACTATGGATGATGATAAATGTCATCAGTGTCTATGCTCCACAAGTCGGCTGTGAGATGGAGGAGAAGGAAAGATTCTGGAGTGAATTAGATGAAGTGGTAGATGGTATACCTAGGAAAGAAAGAGTGGTGATTGAGGCAGACTTTAATGGGCATGTAGGTGAAGGGAACAGAGGTGATGGGTAGGTATGGTTTTAAGGAGAGGAATGTAGACGGGCAGATGGTTGTAGATTTTGCTAAAAGGATGGAAATGGCAGTGGTGAACACTTATTTTAAGAAAAAGGAGGATCATAGGGCGACGTGTAAGAGTGGAGGAAGGTGCACACAGGTGGACTATGTTCTATGCAGGAGATGCAACCTGAAGGAGATTGGAGACTGTAAGGTGTTGGCGGGGGACAGTGTAGCTAGACAGCATTGGATGGTGGTCTGTAGGATGGTTTTGGAGGGGAAGATGAAGAGAAGGAGAGTGAGGACTGAAAGGCAGAATAAGATGGTGGAAACTGAAGGAGGAAGAGTGTAGTGTGAGGTTTAGGGAAGAGGTCAGACAGGGGCTCGGTGGTGGTGAAGAGGTGTTGGATGATTGGGTAACTACTGCAGGAGTGATGAGGGTGGCAGCTAGAAAGGTACTTGGTGTGACATCTGGAAATAGAAAGGAAGACAAAGAGACGTGGTGGTGGAATGAGGAGGTGCAGGAGAGCATAAGGAGAAAGAGGTTGGCAAAACAGAAGTGGGATCGACAGAGTGATTAGAAAAGTAGGCAGGAGTACAAGGAGATGCGGCAGCAGGTAAAGAGGGATGTGGCGAAAGCCAAGGAAAAGGCATATGAGGTATGAGAGGTTGTATGAGAGGTTGGACACTAAGGCAGGAGAAAAGGATTTGTACCGATTGGCCAGGCAGAGGGACCGAGCTGGGAAGGATGTACTGCAAGTTAGAGCAATAAAGGATGGAGATGGAAATGTGTTGACTAGTGAGGCGAGTGTGTTGAGAAGGTGGAGGGAGTATTTTGAGCAGCTGATGAATGAGGAAAATCAGAGAGAGATGGCTGGATGACGTGGAGTCGGTGAAGCAGGATGTGGATAGGATTAGTAAGGAGGAAGTGAGAGCAGCGATTAAGAGGATGAAGAGTGGAAAGTCGGTTGGACCAGATGACATACCTGTAGATGCCTAAAAAATGGAGAAGGAGTGTGCTGGTACCGATCTTTAAGCATAAGGGAGATGTGCAGACCTGCAGTAACTACAGGGGAATTAAGTTGATCAGTCACACCATGAAGTTATGGGAAAGACTAGTGGAAGCCAGGCTGAGAGAAGAGGTGACCATCTGTGAGCAACAGTATGGTTTCATGCCGAGGAAGAGAACCACAGATGCCTTATTTGCTTTGAGGATGTTGATGGAGAAGCATAGAGAAGGACAGAAGGAATTGCATTGTGTATTTGTGGATTTAGAGAAAGCATACGTGTAAGAAAGGATTCCTATTCAGTTGTATTTCCACACTTCACCACTAGAGGCAGACATACAGTTTACCAAGCAATGAGAAGCTACCCATGACATCACAGTGCACCGTCCTCCACCAAGAGTATAAAAGGCCAGAACACCAAGCAGCAGTCATCATTGACCAGTGGCCATTCGACATCGTGCAACCTGTCACTCTGCACTGACCAATCACGCAACCTACCGAACAGCAACTAACAGAAGATAGCAATAATCACCTCATATACGATCTATTCTATAGCCAGTAAAGTTGAGTGTTCTGAATCCTGTACCGTGTTTTTACTGACGCGCTAAGGCGAGTACAATCCCCTGATCAGCGCACACCAGATTGTGAAAATCCTTATATGGTCCTTCGAGCTAGAGAGGAAAACTTCCTAACATTCGGTCCTTCGAGCCGGATAGGAAAAACTTCCTAACAATACGACAGAGTGCCAAGAAAGGAGTTGTGGGATTGTATGAGGAGGTCAGGTGTGTCAGAGAAGTATGTGAAGGTGGTGCAGGACATGTATGAGGACAGTATGACAGCAGTGAAGTGTGCAGTAGGAACGACAGACTGGTTCAGGGTGAAGGTTGGACTGCATCAAGGATCGGCCCTGAGCCCTTTCCTGTTTGCAGTGGTGATGGACAGGTTGACGGACGAGGTCAGACAGGAGTCTCCCTGGACTATGATGTTTGCGGATGATATTATGATTTGTGGTGAGAGTAGTGAGCAGGTTGAGAAGAGCCTGGAGAGGTGGAGCTATGCGCTGGAGAGAAGGGGACTGAAAGTCAGTAGGAGTAAGACAGAGTACATGGGTGTGAATGAGAGGGAGGGCAGTGGAGTGGTGCGGTTACAGGGAGAAGAGGTGGAGAAGGTGGAGGAGTTCAGGTACCTGGGGTAATGTAGAGTGTGTTAGAGAAGTAAAGAAAAGAGTGCAGGCAGGGTGGAGTGGGTGGAGAAGAGTGACAGGAGTGATTTGGGATAGAAGAGTATCTGCAAGAATGAAAGGGAATGTTTATAGGACTGTGGTGAGACTAGCGATGTTGTATGGATTAGAGACAGTGGCATTGAGTAAAAGACAGGAGGTGGAGCTGGAGGTAGCAGAACTGAAGTTCTTAAGGTTTTCGTTAGGAGTGACGAGGATGGACAAGATTAGAAATGAGTTTATTAGAGGGACAGCCCATGTAGGATGTTTTGGTGACAAGGTGAGGGAGGCGAGATTGAGATGGTTTGGACATGTGCAGAGGAGTGACATGAATTATATTGGTAGAAGAATGCTGAGAATGGAGCCACCAGGTAGGAGGAAAAGAGGAAGGCCAAGGAGGAGGTTCATGGATGTGGTGAGGGAAGACATGCAGGTAGTTGGTGTGAAAGAGGCAGATGTAGAGGACAGAGTGGTATGGAGACGGATGATCCGCTGTGGCGACCCCTAATGGGAGCAGCCGAAAGAAGAAGAAGAAGATCTGGTTGCATATGTCAAATTTATTGCATGACTTGGCCAGAGAAAAGCTTTTACTATCAAACATTGTTTACTTAATCAGTCAGTATAATGTGAAGGGATAGTTCAAATAGGCCAATAATAGGTGGTAAAATGTAATGCTTCCTTGTATTTTTTGTATTTTTAAAATACAAAAATACAGTATTTGTGTGTGTGTGTGTGTGTGTGTGTGTGTGTGTGTGGTAGATATGGAGGCAGTAATGCTGTACTTTACACATAGTTTATCCATTATATAGCTAGATCTTCAGTGGTGTCTTACCAAATCCACCTCTTAATACCATCATTATGATGCCATGGCAATAGAAATCATCAATATTATACAGAAACGCCTACATTATCCTTGTAAAAGTACTTCCAACGTATCAGAGTTGCGCAGAAGAAACTTATCAAGCATTCACCGTCTATGTCCTTTACACACTCCTCAACATTGTTAAGCTGGTTGCTCTCATGTGGCTTTGCTGAAATATACAACTGTATATCATCAGCATAGCAATGGAAGCTAATACCATGTTTATGTATTATTTCACTCAGAGGCAGCATATATAAAGAGAGAACCAGTGGGCCTAAGACAGATCCCTCTGTAACACCAAACTTTACCTCAGTGATTGTGGGAACTCACCATTTATATCAACAAACTGATCGCAATTAGTCAATAAAAAGCCTAAGCCAGGAGAGAGCTGTTCCCTTTATTCCAACAACATTTAGTCTAGCAAGAAGGATATTATGATCAATGGTGTCAAAAGCTACACTACGATTAAGCAAAACAAGTAAGTTGACAAAACCCTGATTAAAGGCCAATAAGAGGTCATTTACCACTTTAACTAGCGCTGTTTCTGTGCTATGATAAGGCCTAAATCCTGACTGACACATAAAAAATAAATATTCGTAAGTACTGCTATGCTACAACCTTTTCTAAAATCTTGGAGATAAAGGGGAGGTTTGATATTTGCCTATAGTTGGACAGCTGACAAGGGTCAAGGTCAGGTTTCTTAATTCGGGGTTGATAACTGCAGTTTGAAGGATTTAGGTACATTACCAGTGCTAATGGAGAATTTATTATTTTTAGAACAGGTTCAATTACTTCTGGAATGATCTGTTTAAAGAAACTTCTAGGCAAGGAATCAAGAATACAAGATGACTTTAATGAGGAAATAAAATAAATTGAGTCCTTCTCTGGAATAGGAGTAAAATTTTGATTGTCTGTTATAATTATAGTGCTATTTAAAAAGTTATTTAGAAAATAGTTTGGCTTTATATTAATCGTCTGGATGCCTGATGTTTTCCACTTTATGATTGAAAAAATTCATGAAATCATTACTACCTATTGATGGTGTGCATGTTAGTGCAATGCTTTTATTTCCTGTTAATTTTGCTACTGTACTGAATAAAAATCTAGGAATATGCTTGTATTAAATAGAGTTATTATATTAAAATAGTATTAAATTAAGAGGATCTAGAGCAGGGGTCACCAACATTGTGCCCGCGGGCACCAGGTCGCCGCAAGGACCACATGAGTCGCCCGTGGGCCTTTTCTAAAAATAGCTCACCATAGCACCACTTACCAGTGAGCTGCATAAATTTTTTTTGTTGCTATTCTTTTTTAAATCCGGTAGATCTCTCATGGTAACGAGTAGATCCGACCGTGAGTGAGGTGGAATCGGGACCTTATACAGGTAATGGGGATCAGGTGTAGGTAATTAGAGCAAGGCAAGGCTGAGAGAGAGTTAGAGCCTTGGAGGGAGGCGTGGCTGGTGGTTCCCTGACAGACTTGCATTGGTGTAAATTTAAAAATGACAATATTAAAAATATATAGATGACTAGATATAGATGAATATCATTAATTATTAATAATAACATATAATTAAAGGTAAACTGAGCAAATTTGTTATTTCGGAAGTGTGTATCAAACTGTTAGCCCTTCACATTATTCGGTACCCAAGAAGTAGCTCTCAGTTTCAAAAAGGTTGGTGACCCGTGATCTAGAGGCTCTATCCTATGCATTTAAATAAAGTAATTTTAGCTTAAAATGTTAACGTTTATTATGTTAATCTTTTCATACAATAATTAAATTGCATAT
Organism: Silurus lanzhouensis; assembly: GCA_039877035.1. Taxonomy (NCBI): domain Eukaryota; kingdom Metazoa; phylum Chordata; class Actinopteri; order Siluriformes; family Siluridae; genus Silurus; species Silurus lanzhouensis. The sequence continues at coordinate 231,604 of JBCEWE010002365.1, forward strand.
CTTAATTCTATAACATGGCATAAGGTTTGAACCAACTACAATTCATTTAGTAAAGCCTGAGTGCAGTGCAATTTTTTGGTCTCTCTTCAGAGATATGGTGGGAAGCTGCAGACACTACAACATATTAACCACTCAACAAGGACAGTTTTACCTGGCAGAGAAGCATTATTTTGGTAATATTCCAGACCTAATAAATTACCACCAGCACAATGCTGCAGGTAAACCCTTTGATTATGCTACATATAAACAAAAGCTGTTTTTTTAAATGTCAAATTTTATGAACAGTTGTTTAATTCCTGCTGTTTTAGGATTGGTGAGCAGACTAAAATACATTGTGTCAAATCGATCTCAGAATGCTCCATCTACCGCAGGTCTAGGTTATGGTGAGTTTGTATTTCAAGTGGAATAGACTTAAAATTGCTCAGTTTTTATAAATCAACTCATAATCAAAAATTCAGCTCTTATTTTGTTAACATCTGTGCTTTTTTTTTGTTTTTTTTACATGTTTATTAAAAGTTACCATTATAATAAACTGAGACATTTTTCCTTTATCTACTTTAGGAGTCTGGGAGATTGATCCCCGCCAACTCACTTTTATTAAAGAATTAGGTAATGGACAATTTGGAGTTGTTAAGTATGGAAAGTGGCAGGGTCGACATGATGTAGCCATCAAAATGATCAAAGAGGGTTCTATGTCAGAGGATGATTTCATTGAAGAGGCTAAAGTGATGATGTGAGTCAGTTGAAACTGTCACATATGTTTATTAGAATATAGATTTACTAAACATTTTATTAGGAACACTATACTAATATCGATTAGAGGATGATTTCATTGAAGAGGCCAACTGATAATGTAAGTCATTTGAAAATGTCACATATATTAGTAGAATATAGATT
>JBCEWE010002365.1:237500-275000 GCA_039877035.1 Silurus lanzhouensis
CTATGATAAATAATGTAAAAAGAATCATCTTCACTCTGAAAAAAGTGTATAAGATATCGTCCAATATCCAGCATGCCCTGACATATTTTTGGGTAACTTTTACTTGACTGGCAAATCAAGTAATATATTTTTAATGGTTGTTGAGTTAAGTGTGCTTATTTTTAAAGACTTGCAAATGACTGTGTAATGTTATTATTATTAGTTCATTGTTCATTGAGGAGCTAATATGAAAAGGTCAAACAGTGACTCAGGCAAGCTCTGAGAACATCCTGGTTTGCTTTGAGCTTATTCCACTCCATTCTACTGCAAGAGTGTTTAATTCCAGAGCAAACTCAGCAGTGCTTATTGGGGCTATGATATGGAACTGCTCTCTAATTTTCTTCCCTCCTCAAAGTTTCATGAATTAAGTTAAGTAAATAAGGCATATGCTGTAATGTGACACATGTCTTGTGATCATTCTGCTGTGGCCCAGGTTAGAGCCTTATATGTCAGAAGGTTGATGTTCTAAATAGTAATTTGTTGCCCTAAGATCCTCCCTTGACCAGAGAAGTAGATGGAACAGTGCAGCAGGAAACTTCAAATCACCCTGGGTCTCCAGAATACTTGTTTGGATGAGTGAAGTAGAAGGATGTGAAACTTTGTGATTTTGGCATACAGTACTGCTCTTAAGTTATTTCGCTCTCTGGCGTACAGTCGTCAAAGACCTTGGTGTGATTATTAACTCTAGTCTTTCCTTTGAGGCTCATGTAAATAACAATACCGGGATAACCTTGTCTCACCTCGGAAAGATTGCTAAAATTAAAAATATGATGTCATTACAGGGTGCAAAAATCTTTTAAAAATGCATTTATTACATCTGCATTAGACTATTGTAATGCTTTTTTAATATTCTAACACTGTGTAGATGTTCTTGTAAGTGCATAAATATGCTTCAGTTAGTCCAGAATGCAGCAAGAGTCCTTACCAGAAGCAAAATATATGGCCACATTACCCTTGTTTCAATCAGTTTACACTGGTTTCCAAATAATATCTCTTATTGATTACAAAATACTACTACTGAAGTATAACACACTGAATTGTCTTGCAAGTATCTGAGTGAACTTTTGTCACATTGTGATCCCCACCCCTACTTAGATCAAAGGTTGCAGACTATTTTTTGGTATCTCAAATAATGAAGACTACTGCAGAGGGAAGAGCTTTTTCTTACAAAGCCCCACTGTTATGACATGTTTTGGTGAACTGGGATATTTGTATGCTATATCCCCCATATTCGTGCATTCACTCAGGTTTTTTTGATGGTGCTGTGGCAGGCCGTCTCTTTTCCAGAGATCCCTCATGTCTGTGTTACCTGCCTGCTCTCCCTTTAAGTTATGCTGCCATAGCTGGTCTTGTCAACTGAGCCTAATCACACTGCACAATGTCTATAACTTTTAAATGCAATATAATAATAATGTAATAATCCTTATTTCTCTCTCCCTGTCACCCCTCTCCTCACCCTTACTCTTTCTCTCTCAATTATCTCTCCCTGTTGAGTTAAGCATGCTCCTGAGGTACCAGCAACCAGTGTCCCTATTCCTTTCCTCTCTTTTTGGATCTGCCTGATTCACTTAAATTGGAAACCACTCTGTGCAGCTGAAGATAGCTCCACATCAACAGCCTAGGCCCATGAAGTTACTGAGCAACACAAGAACTTTGAGGATTGATTTGGACTGTAATTAAAATAAAACAGTCTACTACAATGGTTTAGGACCGCATGTTGTATTAAAGCACCTATCAATGCACACCTTAACAATGATTAACTGTAATGAATGGTCATTCGGTGCCACCGAGATGATAAGATTACCTTTGAATCTGTTTCTGCTCAAGGTTTTTTCCTCATACCATCTCAGGGGGATTTATCTTGCCACAGTCTCCACTGGCTTACCTATTAGTTTTTTGTTTTTTTTTCCTTAAATTTACAAGTATAAGGGATTAACTTTTACTAACTTCTTTTATAACTGCTTTACTCTGTTAAGTTGCTTTGAGACAATTTCCATTACAAAAAAATAACAAAAATTAGCTGAATTTAATACTATTCAATTATGTTTATGCTATGGTTATAATAGCTGCTATTGTTGCTCCCCTGCAGCAAAGTATGCTGTTGTGTCAGAATTGTATGCAGTTTCATATAAATGCAAAAATTTTAAATGCAAATGCTATGCAAAGAGATCCAATGGACAGGAGCTTGGTCAAAAACCCAGGTGAAGTTATGTAGATCCCTGACATCTTCATAGATGAGTGCTTATCAACTAAAACTCTTCATGACTCTCTGCTCTCCCCTTCAGCCGCTGCTCGTAACCTTGGGGTAACTATGAACAATCAACTGTGCTTCTCTTCACATGTTGCTAATGTGGCTCATTCCTGTTGATTTCTTCTGTACAACATCCAAAGAAATCAAACCTTTTCTGTCCACACAGGCTGCCCAGGTGCTTGTTCAGTCTTTTGTCATTTCGAGACTGCAACTTCTGGCTGGCAGGTCTTCCACTGAATGCTATTCATCCACTGCAAATGATCCAAAACGCAGCTGCAGGACTTGTGTTCAATCTGCCCAAGTTCTCCCCAACCACCCACCTGCTGCTTCCTTCACTGGATTCCAGTAGCTGCACGTATCAGATTCAAAACACTGATGCTTGCCTACAAGGCAAAAAAAGGACCAGCACCATCTTATCTTACCTGGGAAAGCCCCGGACCGGATTGCCGACAGCAGGAGGCGCCAACCCAAGCTACAGGTCTCTAAGCCCCATGAAGTACACCGCCCAGCCTCCAAGTCCCACTAGGGGCATCACCCAGCTGTCTCTCCTCGCTGGGGATGCCGCTCAGTTCGTGAGTCCCGCTGGGGGTGTTGCCCCACCTGAAACAGTTACTGGGAGCAATGAAGGGCTCTTCAAGGCCCCTCTGAAGGCGACATAGCGGTCCATAGTCCCTCTGAAGGTGACGTCGCAGTCCAATGTTCCTCCAAGGGCGCCTCCAAAGTCTCTCAGCGGGCGTCGTCATTCTTCACAGTCCCTCCGGAAGCGCTGTCGCCATCCCAAGTTCCCCTGAAGGTGATGCCGGGTCTCAAAGTCTCTCAACAAGGGCTGTCGCGCTTCAAGACCCCTCTGAAGGCGCCGTCGCGCTTCAAGGTCACTCAGAAAGATGAATATTTAAAAAATAATTGGCCAAATTGAGAAATCTTAAAAATATTATTGATAATAGTATAAAAGATAAATAATTTAATCTGAAATAACTGCTTGACTACTGTTGCCAAGCTATTGGCAGTAATAATTGGAGGATTGGATACATTTATTTGGATCTTTGAGTCTCATCCAGCTAAATGAACAAATATTTATTTAGCTTTTATTTACAATTATTGTAATTGAATTTAATTTATTTGAGCAGAATTGATTTTTATGACAAATAACCCTAAATTTTCTTCTTCATGCAAATGTATGGTCATATTCCAAAAAAAGTTAAAAGTGAAAGTTGAAAAGAAATTATGAAAAAAAAAAGATTAATTCAACAATCACCTGAGTGACATGCACAACATCCATTGTTTAAAAAAACTCCACAATATTATACAGGAAACAAAAATTATTATTTCTCCTCCCAGGTCTTCTGGTCCAAGTCTTGTCTGGTACAGAGCCTATGTGGTGAATGAAAGACTTGGACCAAGTGACTCAGGAGATGAACTAATCATTTCAGTTTCCTTTATAGACCCTATGCAGTTTTTCAGGTTACAAAAAATCACTATCCACACTGCATTTGTCTAGTCATACAGTATAAAAGTTGCAATAAAAAATCATTCATGAATGACACATCGCTAACTGGCAGCACCAAAGACAAAAAAGAAAGCAAATGCAGAAGATTACAGGCACATACCCAAAATAAAATATTTTGACTAAATTTAGAGGAAAGTGGAATAACTGATAGCTGTTAGTTCAACAAAAACAGTTGTTTGGCTCCACATACACATAATATTGCTAATGTTTACATCACACATCTACTTCACATTGTCCTGAGCCATCCAGACACTAGGAAGGAAAAGTATGTAACTTCCTGAAAGACCATAACTGGAATATGTATTGAGCTCTCCTGATATGTTATCTTTGTGCATATATACTGTGTGGCCACTTCAAACTCTACCACCATTGACCAGGGACCTTGCTGGCCCTGTGAGACGGATATGAAATCTGATTTGGTTAAAGAAACAGACAAATTGCTAATATTATCTATGGTAAAAAGGCCAGCAGTACAGACTTTGAAGGCCATGGGTAGATTAGATTGACATGGCAACACATAGAGGCTGAAATCTGATTGAACAAAAAATCTAACATCCACATACACGTGTGGATGCTAGATTTTTTAGATCAGTGCAGTCAAGAGAAATGCTACAAAATGAAGAGAATGGCCTGTTGGGAATAAATGAATACAATTCCATGAAACAAATATTAGAATTTAGGTTGTAAATGTAGGTCAGTGCTTTTGATAGTGTTTAGGCCAGCAGAGAAGGCTTTGCTGGCCCTGACCACCCACCACTGTTGCTATACAACTACTGTACACATCGTATTATGGCAAGAAACACTCAGTTAAATAAAGAGAAAAGTCAGTTCATCATTATTATTTTAATAAATTATCAGTTGTTACCTGAGGGCACTGCTGGACATATTTCAATGTCAAATGGAAGTAAACATGATATGTCTTTAAAGCACTACATTAAGTGTCCTTGGCTGACCACTGTGTCTATGGTCCTCAGCATCACCCATTTCTTTGTGCTTTTTCAAAATAGCTTGAACAACACAGACTAAAAACCCCAGTCTGCTTGGAGACCTTGCTGCTGCAGTATAACTACCTCGTGTGTTGTTGCTGTGCTCAGTCTTGTGGTGTATAACCTGTCAAGTCAAGTCAAGTCAAGTCAAGTTTATTTGTATAGCGCTTTTCACAACAGACATTGTCTCAAAGCAGCTTTACACAAATCAACAGTGAAGGTGAATGGTGTGAATTTGTCCCTGATGAGCAAGCTGTGGCGACTGTGGCAAGGAAAAACTCCCTTAGATGTTATGAGGAAGAAACCTTGAGAGGAACCAGACTCAAAAGGGAAACCCATCCTCATTTTGGGTGACAACCTGTGAAATATAATTGTCTTTCACCACTGACATAATAGTTAAGGACACGGTGAAGTGTGATTAGAGTGCAAGTAAGGACTTGCCATTAAAAGCTCACTAAAGGGGAAGAGCCAGAATGTAACAGAGATCTGCAGGCTCTCTGGGATATAAGACCACCACGCCACCATCAATGAACTTTAGTAAACATGAGAGTAGGGGGGACAGCAGCATACCAATTATCTCTAAACTAATATTTTTCAAATTTCGACTTACATCTGAGTTTGAACACTTATTGAAAGGCTGAATTGTAAGAGAAAGCTCTGCCTCCTCCTGCAGCCTTACTATTCAAGGTTCCTACAAATAGCCAGCATCTTGTGATCTGATTAGGTGTGGCGGATCATAATCAAACAAAAGTTCAGGTACTGTGGCACAAGACCATTTAGTGCTTTATACAGCAGAGTGGACAAGACAAGGGTAATTTGGTCATTGCAATCAAGTGTCTACCATTTTCTGGTTCCCGTAAAGACTCTTTCTGGTGCATTCTGGACTAACTGAAGCATATTTATGAACATCCAGACGGTATGACATTACAGTTGTCCAGTCTAGATTTAAGAAATGCATGGACTAGTTTTCCTGTGTCATGTAACATCATATTTCTTACTAGCATGAAAGATGAAAGAAGGCTATCCTAGTAATCTTATTTACATGTGCTAAAATAGAAAGACTGAAGTCAATAATCACGGTTTTACTGTTACACATGATACAACAGAAAGACTATCCAGAGACACTATGTACAGTAATCACAAAGCGTAGCTGCATGTGGCCCTAGTAAAAGCACATCTGTTTTGTCAGAAGTTAGCATAAGAAAGTTAACAAGCATCCACTGTCTACTTTCCCTTTATGCTGTGATGAGGCCTAAATCCTAACTGATATATTTCATTAATGTAATTCCTATGTAAGTATGAGCATAAATGCTGTGCAACTTGTTTCTAGGATCTTGGTGTTAAAGGGAGGTTTGATATTGGCCTATAATTGGACAGCTCACAGGGGTTTTAAAGGGTTTGATGACTGCTCGTTAGAATGATTAAGGAACATAATCAGTGCTAAGAGAAATTTTTTATATTTTCAGAACGGGTTCGATAGCTTGTGGAATTATCTGTTTGAAGAGGCATTTAGGTAAAGAATCTAGAACATGCAAAAACAGTGAAAATGGTAATAAAGTTCAGGAGACCCTGCAATTCCACACCTTACCATTTTGCACTGTGGCGGCAGCAGAGTCTTTCAAGTTCATGGGATCTACCATCTCTCAAGCCCTAATTTGGAAGACACACATTGACTTCATCTCAGGGAAGGCCTAACAGAATTTTTTTTTTCCTCACCAGCTGAGAAAGCTCAACTTGCCACAGGAACTGCTGTTTTACATTTACTCAGTTGACACTGTGTCTGTCCTGTGTACATTGATGAGGCCTGGTTTGGTTTAGATACCAGACCAGACATTAGAAGACTACAGAGGACAATCCAGATTGGTAAAAAGATTATTTCACTCTTAATGAATTGTACACCACTAGAGCAATAAAAACAAGAACCCAAAATTACCAAAATACACCTTTATGAACTTCTGCCAGCTAGTCGACACAACCCAGCACTAGAAATTCAAGACACAAGAACAGCTTTTCCCCCAGGCAATCCACCTCATGAACACTGTATATAATTCCTGTAAGTAAACTCATGTGCAATATATGTGAACACATTCTTGTGCAATATGTAAATATGTGCAATATACTGTATATATATTTTTTTATGTATTATTATATTTCATATATTTTTATGATTTTATTACAATCCATATACTGCCACAGTTTACATTACCTATTACTTGCACATATCTCTAATTTTTTCCCAATTACCCTCACTGAAAGTAATTTCCTTATTCCTGTAAATTCCTTACGAAGGAAGGAAGGTTCACAAACCCTTGTTGTCTTTATACATTGTGTTAATTAAACAGTAAACATTGTCGTGAATTCTACTGTTTTCTTTAACTTTTTGATTTCACCAATCATTGGTCCACCACTAGATGATCATTCACCAATGTCAGTTCGAATTGTGGAACCAAGTTCTCCTGAGCAACTCAAATTTAATCCTGAGAAAATTGTAGCTTTAACACCAACTCCTCCATGCCAGAGCCTTAAAATGCTCAATGATGGAGAAACAGGAGAATGTTTATTTGAGTACTGATTGAGAGGTTGTTACAAGTACAATGTCCGAAATCTTAATGATCAAGAGTCAAGAAGCTTTTAAGTGTGTTTTTCATGAATTTATTATTATTTGAATCACATATTCATTTATAAACTAATCAATTAATTATTCAAGTAAATTATTTACTTACATTGTATTTGTCTATTGAATAGTAATTGTTCTTCTTTGTGACATGCTATTGATACTGTAATTTGGTTTGTTAATTAAAAACCTTTTTGAAAGACTGCTTTACTACTTGGTCTTTTATTTTAAATCACTTGTTTGATCTTTGTTTCATTCTGGCATGATGTGTTGATTGTGGTTAATGCAGTGTTGAGGTATACAATATAATATGTATTTAAATAAAATAAAATGTGACAAATTTACTGTTTTTGGCTTTTTACTAACGTGTTAGGGCAGAGGTGGGAAGTAACAAAGTACAAATACTTCGTTACTGTCTTTAAATAGATTTTTCTGGTATTAGTACTTAAATTGTTACTTTCACTCATTACATTTTTACACAAATATCTGTATTTTCTACTTCTTATATTATCAAACCAGGCTTGTTACTTTAGTTTCAATCTATTTGTTAAAATGTCTTTTTTTTTTTTTCCTATTGTGTGTCGTTTTCAGCCCATCAACATCAATCTACCACTGGTGAATGATTTCCAGGCTATCACACACGACTAGTATGCTAGTTAACGAAGCTAACAACAAGCAAGGCAGAAGGCAATAAGAAGTTTGGGGTTAACGTGGAGACTGAGAACTGGGACATTCACCTGATCATCATCATCTTTGCTCTGCTTATGGTCTATATGGTGAATGTTCAGCCTGGATACATTAATTAGGTTATAAAATGTGAAATTTGTTTGGTATTAATATATTTATTAGGGCTGTCAAAGTTACAATGCTAATAAGGGCGTTAAGGCAAATTCATTTTAACGTTCAATTAATTTAGCACGCATTTCTGTTTGACCATTTTATATCAATATAAATATAATAATTTTTAATAATTAAAAATTGTTAAATCTTTTTTTTTTTTTAAATCAGTAAACATTTGTTTTACTGCTGCACCAAGTCTCAAATCAGCACCAAAATCCGCCATGATGTGCACATCCACAAAATGCGCCTGCGCATTTTGTGGAACTTAAATTACTCTTTTTTTTTTTATCGTACAGATAAGGGCAATACATTATTTGTAACGGGTCTACTTTTGTTTGTATACACTCATAAGAAAATGCTGTAATTTTTTTAAATAAAGAAAACAGACAGGGGGCACTCTCTGCTGTGTCAGTCAGCTCTCTTCACAGACCTAAATCTCACTGAATACTTGCCTCACAGTCATAATACATATATGAATAGAAACCAATTTACATCAAATACAAATATTCTCTGTTTATTTACATTTTATTTACATTTTTACAGTTTATTTACATTTTAACCAGCATAACTTGTTTATACACAATAGCATGTATGTAATTATGTTGTAATATGTATATATAATATTATGTATGTATATATAATATTTTACAAAACATTTTTTACAGTATTTGTTTCTATACTGAAATGGCAATGGGTATGGCAAACACTTAATGTTTTCCATGTGTGCTCACAGTCAGGACTGCCAAGATTCTAGCATGGGCAGAAATCTCCAAATTTAGAAGAAATATGAAAATTGTCAATTGAGACTTCCATAGCTGGAAAAACAGTCCCACCTTCAGATAGAGTGCTCCTCCCCATTAGCAGCACACTCCAGATCCTCTCCTACTCACACACCGTGGGTCACTGCCTGGGGTCATAAAGACTCACACATGGAGCCAATCACAGTCATCTGGAGGATTTCCCTTTTTCTTTGCTATTAATATAGCCTGCCTCTTGCCTCATATAAGGTAAAAGAAAGGTTTTTGTTCCCCAAGTGATGCATCCTTCAAAAGAGAGGTTTTCTTAGAAAACTCCCCCTAAGCAAACAGCGTCGTCCATTTGAAATGCACAGCTGCTATAGTCTACTTCTTCACATACTTGACACATTAGCCCAGGCAGCAGCACCATTCTGCCTAGGCTTTGTGTTGAAGACAGACCTTCATAATTTCACTTCTCTGCCATTGAAAAGTCAAAGGTAAGTTTTCCTCATACACATTACATTGCAATAACTTTGTTTTAGTACGCAGCATGATTTATTGTGGTAAATGTATATTAATACATATTACTATATGTTAACATGTTGGAATATGTGGTGAATATGATTTTTTATCTGGCAATGTTTACCATATCAGGTAAACGAAGCCTGCGCCTACTTAAACCAAATAATTACTATGCTTGAAACTGTGATTCAGCACCTTTACTACTCTAAGTCATGAATCATTACATCATGTGTGTATATTCAAAGAAATACATACAACCAAATATGTCAGGCAGGTACATATTGCTAAAGGTTACAGCTCTAAATATAAATCCATTTTACAGAAGAAATCAAGGACATCTATAAATTGCATAAATATGAACTAATAATGAATAATGAATGAGAATGAGTCTCTACCCTATCTCAATGTCTAGGTTCATAAAGCAAAACAGAAAATGAGTGAGACTAGTGAAGCAGTGTCAAAATCCAATACTTCTTTCTCTCGAAAAAAAAAATTAGGTAGATTTTAAAACAATTGCTAAATTTGTTGTCCTATGAAATCTAAATAATGTAGTGGCTTGACATTATTCCTTGTATTTTAGTGAAGACTTGTATTGTTGAATGAACATGCATGTGTATTTTTGACAGATCAATAGATTAGACAGTGAGTGGAGAATGTTCATGAACTGGAAACTATGAGGGAGAGGGAGGAAGCACATTATTTTCCTAGAAGTCTGGAATCAATCAGAGCCAAGTGCTTTCACATGACCCAAAAGCCCCAGTTTTTCCTCACTGTCACAGACACCCCCCGCCACCCCCCCCCCCCCCCCCACACACACACACACACACACCAAACATACAAGCCCCTGGGTCACTTTCACATGAACAGGAAGGGAAATTGGGTTTTCATTTGGGATTTGACCATTTGAGACCATCTCACATTGCTTAACATCGTTAAATGACACTATCCTAAAATCCAAGATATCCACAACCAGTCACTGCTAATTACTTCCATTTAAAGAATGTGGTTACAATTTGTAATTTAAAAAATTTTGTTTCTTTATGTTTGAAAGATTTATTGCAGAGAAAGGTTTTTCAAACAATAAATCATTTTTAACAAACAGAATGTTTATTGTACACTGATAAAAAGAAAATTAACTGAAACTGACATGTCATTTGTCATTTATATAACCGTGAAAAATAGATCTTAAAAACCTGGAAGCCTGGATGCTTATGGAAGGTAATAAAGATTTCCCCCAGGTAAAGACAGCTAAATTCACAAAAAACATCCACCAACTTGCATAAAACAGTTATTGCTGATTAAAAAAGTAAAATTATAAATGATTCCAATCAAAAAGCAGGAATGTGGATATAGCATTATAGTACCTATTATTCCTTTAAATTTGAAGAAGAGTCTTAAAAATAGCAAAAGTTATCCCATCACCCTGTATCGCTCATGTTTCTCATTGCAATCACTTGAGGGGATGAGGAGAAATGAAAAATGACCTTAAAAGGCAATGTTTGCATGTGCAAGCGCATTTGCTCTACATTATCAGCACAGTGTCTGTGACTATGTAAACACTGTTTCTCCCTTGTTGGTGGAGGTGAGCATTTTGCACCAAGTGGAGTCTGAATATGATTTATTGTCTTTCTTTCTAACTTTATCATTCTCTCTTACACACATACTCCATATTAAATTTGCAGAAGCTGTCTATATATCAGCATGAAACTGTGGTAGGCACATAATTAAAATGTAGTTGTCAAAGATCATAAGACACTTGTTAAATAATCTAAATGATAAAGTATTGTATTGATGAAATAAAATAGTGTTACATATAAAATAAACTGTTATAAATCAATGTTATGCAAGTTTGAACTTTTTTGTAGAAATCACAGGGTATATATATATAACAGGGCTTTATTTATTTATTTATTTTTTAGTTTTTTCATTATATAATTCAGCATATAGTCATGAATCTCATTATAAATAAAACTAACTTGGCCTTACTTGGTCTTTGGAGTTTCAGGTATAAAACTTTTTCAGCTGCATGCAAGCCAACATTAGTTTGGGTATGTTGTTCATTATATATATATTACCATTGTAAAATATTGACCCCTTTGGCAATTGGTCATTGCTTAATTTCTTGGCTTCTTCATCACCTTTGCTTCTTTTTGCCTTTTATGTCATACTGCAGCAGACTGTGTCTAGAAAAGGGAATGTATGCAGTCAGCAGAAGGAGACAAGGGGAGGGACATCTACACTTAGCAGTGACAAACTATCTGCTTCCACAATCACAAGCCATAAGAGGTTGAAAGAGTGTTTATCACTACCCCAGCTACATTTTCCATTATCCCAAAATAAGAATCCTCCAGAATTCCTTATATGGGCTTAAGGGGACTCCAGATGAGGTAGCTAAGGCAATCAAAAACTCCTGTGTCTTGGAGACTGCTATACTTAGCCCAGGAATTTTTGTATTGCATTTTATCAAATTTTCTGCTAGTTTCACATAGTAAATACTCTGAAGGATCTACAAATGGTGAGAAAATTAAACAAAAAATTATGTGAAATTTCTTATAAAGAGTTCTTCTCAAATGCAGGCCCAACAAATAAGTCTGGCATTTCTCTCTCTTGCTCTCTCATACACACACACACACACGTGCACACACAAACCAAACTAATAGCTATAATTAACTACCTTAGTTAATTATTACCATATTACCCTTAGGACTGACTTATGTTTTGCTTCACAGTGGTGCTTCCTGCAACTGCTCGGTAAGGAACCATGATGTTCTGCAGCTTGGTGATTCGGATTTACATTTGCGGCATTTGGCAGACGCCCTTATCCAGAGCGATGTACAAAAGTGCTTTGAGTCTCTAGCAATGAATAAATCTTCACTGGTACGCAAGATTATAAACTTAATATAAATATCTTGAATTTCGGCAAAGCAAAATTGGAAAGTGCTAATTTAAGTGTTTTAGGAAGAGGTAGGTCTTCAGTCATCGCTTGAAGATAGCCAGAGACTCTGCATCTAGGGGATTTACCATTCCAAGTGCTTGCAAAGAAAAGACCCTATATATGATTTGTTTATTCTGAGATTCACCAAAACACCGTTTACGACTTTAGTTTGACTAAGAAATCTAAGAGATTTATCACAGCCTTTAAAATCCTGCAAGCACAAATTGAATTAGCACAGAGAAAGAGTGCTATATGTGAGAATGTAAGAAGGAGGAAGAATGATACCTCAAACAGATATACTATGTTATTAGCCTGGAGGTACTGGGCCTATTCTTTCAACATTCTCAAGGATATGCGTTTTTTCCTGCACAAAAAAATGTACTGTGAATATGAATGAGTCCTCAGGCCCAAGGTGCAGTGCTGCATCTCTGGTCAGTTGGGAGTCTGAGATGAAGCACTGTAGCACGGGAAGAGGGACACTGCAACTGTTAGCACACATCAGTGTTTGTATTAACCTTTTATTAGCTAATATAATAAAATGTAGATGAACTATTTTTGTGAACATATTTAACTATAGTGAAATTTTTAACAGATCAGTCGGAGTTACTAATCAGAAGGGTGTGTTCATGCACTTTTTGTTGCACTCCTTAATTTGTTTGGTTCAGTAATTAATTGGATAAAAGTTCTGTCAAATAAATAAATATGAAATGTTTTATAGATAGTATATAGCTCTTTGGGTTTTTTTTTTTGTCAAAGCAATTTCTTCCCCACCCCCGGGGTCCAGTTTTCCCAGGAATCCCTTGGGAAATTATAAAAGGGGATTCCTGGAAATACTGTTCTTGGAGGTGGGGTTAAACATCATGCATGTCTGTTTAATTGTATCATTTAACAATACAATTATTTGTTATCTGGTTAAGTTGTGTGGTCAGCATGGGATAAGCAAACAATGTATATGCCACTGTAAATGCAAGTTTTCTCAGTATTTTGTCCCTAACAGAAATTTACAAATAAAATCTTGCTTGTTTTAAACCACAAATGTGTTGAAAGAATTTTATATGATTAAAAATGTATTACTGATTGGTATAACATAACTTATTATTCTAAATATATGATGGCAATTACTAATTATAGAAATCTAGCAATGGTTTTTTGTGTTAACTTAAACATAAAGGTTTATTTATTCCTCTCAAATGTAGGGTATGTCAGATTTCTAAATAAAAACAGCACTGTAGCAGGAATCTTTCAAAAGAGAGTTCAGTACCCATATTGGAAGCTGAATTATTAACCTTCTTTAGGCATCAGAGAAAGTGCACAGACGATGCTTGATCAGGGAGCTGGTTTAGTTATCTGGGTGAGGTTTTCAGTGATTTGGTTCTAAAAAAACAGAAACTTGGTTTTAATCATTGTTGCTACTGTGATACACTAATTAGGTAAGAGATCTGAAGTGTAATCAGTCCAGTACTTCCAGAAGTCAACAATTCAATTTTTTGTCAACATTCAGAGTCAGATTGTTGTTGCACTACTCCATGATTCATTCCACTACTTCTCTATATGATGCTTTATTCCCGTTATTGACACAGCTGACTGCTGTGGTGTCTTCAGGAAACTTCACATTATGGTTTGAACTGGATCTGGCTGTGAAGTTGGCAGTGGGTTGGCAGTGTTTACAGCAGTGGACTGAGCTCACAGCTCTGGTCTGGACGTGATGGTGCTGAATGTCTTGCCACCAACCTGAACAGACGTGTCCTACTGAGGCAATCCATGGGCCAGTTACAGAGTGAGATGTGAAAACTAGCAGGCCCAGTTAATCAGCTACTAGGATATTATTGAATGTTAACCTGAAGTACAATATGAATACTTTTTTTACAAGGAGACTTAGTGCCAGGTAAAGAATATAAATTGCCAGCATTGTGGGACATCTGGTTTAGATCAGCCTGATGCCACAGGACAGGTTCTCACCATCCTTAGCGTTATTTAGGCATACTTAACACAGAAAGATGTATTATACACTTGTTATAAACGTATTTTCTCACTCTGGCAGTATACAGTGTATGCCCACTCTCCAGATGCAGATGTATTTTAGCAGACCTATTTAAAATCTTATTATCTTTATATTATTAAAACAGTTTTATACAAGTAAGTTTAAAGAGCATATATGTTACCATGAAACAAATCCACAAGCTTTACAAAAATTCCTAATGACCCATTGCAAAAAACATAAAATAAATATACTTGTAATATATAGGTTCCTACTAAGTACATACAGTAGATAAAAAAAATAGTGTGGACACAAAGGACGCAGACATTATTTGCAGTTCCATTTTCGTCAAGCTACTGAATGTTAAGCAAGCTTAAACATTCATATTTATCAGTCTACATATACTTTAAGACCTCTCATTAACCTCTGCACATGTTTCATTGTTACAGAGGAGACCATTTGCAAGTCATGAATTTTATAATCCAAAAAAATAAAGTAACAAAATTTGTCATGTGTTTAAGACAAGTGACCAAGGATTTTTTTTTATGCTAATAAATACCATCAAATAAGGCATGTAGTTTTAAATCAATGCAGAGTATGTGGACAGGAAATAAGAAAACCCAAGTGTTTATCTTTGTTGTACAAGAGCACACATTTGAAAAGGGTATTATAATCATTACTGTACAATTTGCCAAGTCAGTATACTCTGACTTGATATGAATTTTCTGGTCTTTACCACTCTTAACACATCATGTAGGCTGCTTCTGCATAAGGGTTTCTGATTTTGTTATAAGGGACTTACTACTTCTGAGTTATCTTAATTCCCTTTTGAAAATTGTGGTTTCTTTTTTAATAGTGGTTTATTTTTCAAAGGAGCATGCTTTGAATAGTATTCTACCCTAAAGCAAAAGTGTAAATAAGAATGTGCTTGAATGTACATGAGACAAAGAAGCAGTGCAATCATTCATAGGAGGTTTTCGATAACCATAATGGATGAACTGTTGCAAGAAACAAACAGCAGCTAACGTAGTCAGCAAATCAGGCCTGAAATGTAAATTATTGTAATTATACATATTCTATTAGTCATGCATAGTATAAAGTATGATAGTACAAAATGTAATTGATCAATTTAAATTTGCATCTCAACTTAAAAATATGCAACATTGGTAAAAAACTGACTATTCACTGTAATCTTAATGCATAACTTTTTCCATCATACAGATCATCACAACATTTAGTCCAGATTTTTGCAAAAACTACAAAATAATAATAAAATAATTACAACACCTGCACCACCACCAGTCTACATTACAAAATATATGTTAAAAGATATGACCTCATACACACTAAGCGTTATAAAGAATATTGAATTGTTGCTGAATAAATATTGGGTAAATTCTAGTATGAGTTTTCTAGTTTGAATAAAAATCGCCAGAAAGGTGAAACAGATCTCAGTTTAGATTAATAGACTGATGTTGCCATCTTGTGGTGTATTATGATATTATTCCTCCCATGCAATCAGATTGACAGTGACAAAGAAAGTACAATGTTATTTTGATTTGAATTGTTAGCATAATATGATTTAGTAGTGTTTACGAATAAAAGGGCCTGAAAGCGGATTGTGGTCAAATTATGTTGAGTAAATCAGTCATCATGTTAAATAGAGATTAAAACAATAAAGGAGTATATGGCATATCAATTAAACGCAATCTGACGTTCATAGGCAGTAATCTAAATCGAATTCCCCCTCAAAATGATAATTGTTCGAGGTTTGAAGAGGTCACGGTTCGTAAATATTTTACTAATAAAATGACTGAGGTTTTGATGACCTAATGTTTTATGAAATGTCTATGTATACATGTTAAAAAGAATAATCATGTTTAAATGTACTTAAACATGGGTATGTTACAGAGGTGCGAAGTAACGACAAATACTTCGTACAAATACTTCGTTACTGTACTTAAGTAGATTTTTCTGGTATCAGTACTTTACTTGACTATTTTTCGGATAACTTTTTATTTTCACTCATTAAATATTTTACACAAATATCTGTACTTTCTATTTCTTACATATTCAAACCAGACTCGTTACTTCTATTGGTTTCTAGTTGGTAAAATGTCAATATTTGTTCCCCTCATTGCGCGGCTTTTTCAAAATACCACTGGTGTATCATTTCCTGGCACTAGAGACCTGCGCGGGACGGATTTTACAGGCCGCTCCAGCAAAAATATGGTATTTTGTTTTGAGAGTTTGACTTTTGTTGTAAATGATGAACATTTACATGACGGAAATTTTGGACCATAGAACATCCAACTGAAACGACATATTGTAAAATGTTTTATTGTGTTGTATGTTCCTTTCTTTATTAAGTAAGTAGTATCTGTAGCATTTAGCGACTCGCCTCTGCCTCTGATATTCTGAGGAGTGGGAGCTCAGAGGTTAAGGTGCTGGGTTACTGATCGGAAGGTCGGGGTTTCAAGCCCCCGTGTCGCCTTAACCCTCTGTGCTCCAGGGTTGCTGTATCATGGCTGACCCCGCGCTCCAACCCCAGCTTCCGAGCAAGCTGGGATATGCGAAGAAAGAATTTCACTGTGTTGTAAGGTATATGTGACAAATAAAGGCTATTCTATTCTATTTTGCCTCGGTGTTCTCTATTAGTGTACCGCACATGAAACACGCGAGAAGGAGCTTCCTATAAATCATCGTCAATGGTTCCTTCCGTTCAAAATACAGTAAAAAAAAATATATATTTGTAGAGTCCATGTCTTTATAGATCACAATATAAGGCTTGAGATTGTCGCAGTTTTTTTTTCCAGTGATTTCAAAAAATGCAACGTATTGTAACAAAAATGTTTTTAATGTCAACACCAATCTGACTGCATTTTACAGATCTTCCATTCCACATGGAGTCAGCGGAATGGAAACCCTTAACCGGTTCAAGTAATCACGTACAATGTGTTCGTTAACAAGGTTATTAATAAAAAAAAAAAAGAACATCCACCATATTCTGATTTTTTTGATAGACATGTAGGTGTAGACATAGACATGTAGGATAGACATGTTCTATGCAAAAGTTTTAGGCAGTTGTGGAAAAAATACTGTAAAATGACTTTAAAGTGTTTTAAAACAATATATATATAAACTTTTTCTACATAAAAAAAATCTAAATTAAATCAATACTTGCCTTGACTACCTTTAAGCTTTCAATTTTTATTTCACACACTTTGCACAAAGTCATAGATTTAGTATGATCAGAATCAGATGTTTGAAAAAGATCCCCTGGTGGTCTAGTGGTTAGGATGCGGCGCTCTCACCGCTCCCCGGTCAGGGAACCAACCCCAGCCACTCTTAATGCCGGTCCCAAGCCCAGATAAATGGGGAGGGTTGCGTTAGGAAGGGCATCCAGCGTAAAAACGTGCTAAATCAAACATGCGGATGATCCGCTGTGGCGATCCCTAATGGAAGAAGCCGAAAGAAAGAATCAAATGTTTGAATACACCTTTATACCAAGTAAAAGCTAATGTTCAATTTCATGTGTAGGTTGAAAAACAATCATAAACAGAAACAAATGTGTAGAGGCCTAAAACGTGTGTGGAAAAGCAAAACTCTTGCTACTAAGTTGAGGTTGTAGAACTTTTGTATCACAGGTCAAACACCATAGCGAAACTGAGCACAGCTACAAGACACTATAAGGTACTTATAATGCATCAGCAAAGTCTCTTCCAGGCAAATATTTCAAAACGGACCAGGGTTTCAAGATGTGCTGTTCAATCTATTGTGAAGGACAAATAAATGTAATATAGCAAATGAAAGACACATCATGCTTACCTCCTTTGACGTCAGAAGATGTCCAGCAATCAGTCAGTAAAGAACTGGCTGGTACACCCATTTGCTGCCTTGAGATGTCTGGCCATAAGTCATCTTTATGGAAGCATTGCATCCAAAATGCCATACCTACTATATGGAAATAAGGCTTAAAAAAGGCTTTGAAATATGTGCAAAAAAGTTGTTTGCCAAGGAGCTGGACACATGTACAGTAATAAGTGTCTGCAGGCAATAGTGTCGCATTGTGGAGGTTCTTTTCAAGTTTGAGGCTGCACTTCTGCAAATGGTGATTTATCTATTGGTCATTAATCATGTAATACCATCAAGGGGGTGTCTGATTGGCCCAAAATGTATTCCTCAGCAGGACAATGACCCCAAACCTACATCCATTGAGATTAAGAACTATCTTCATCTTAGAGAGGAACAAGGAGTCCTAGAAGTAATAGTTTTGGCTCCCACAAAGCCTGCTCTCAACATCATTGAGTGTGTCTGGGATTTCATGAAGAGACAGAATAATTTGAGGCAGCCTACACCCACATATGATCTGTGTTGAGTTCTCAAAGATATTTGGAACAACCTATTTGCCAAAATACCTAACTAGAAGTGCAAGTTTACCTTTATTTTTTTTTTTTGTTTTTTTTGGTGGCAAAGGGTGACCACACCAAATATTTCTTTTTATTTTATTTATACAAACATTTTATACTTACTTTACATTATTTTTTCCACAAGTGCCAAAAACCTACACAGTATTGTACATTTAAATGGCAAAAAATATATATCTTTCATAATCCTCTTTATTTTATTATTAAAATTGACTGCTATTAGTGAAAATCTACAAACTTCCCACTACAGTTCTGTTTAATAAGTGCAAGAGCATTTACTGTACCAGATCTTTTAGTACACACTCAACCATGCAATTTTAATCCAGCTTCAGTTTTAGTTGGTTAGTTAGTTAGGTGGTATTTTCCTGTTATTGTGTCTTTAACTGATCAGTCCTTATTAATAACTAATTTAATAAAACTGAATTCCATAAGTTAGTGAACCTGTTCTAAAAATAAATTCTCCATTAGCACTGATAATGTACCTAAATCGTTCAAACTGCAGTTATCAACCCCCAAATTAAGAAACCTGATCTTGAATCTTGCCAGCTGTCCAACTATGGGCAGATATAATCAAACCTCCCCTTTATCTCCAATATTTTGGAAATGGTTGTAGCACAGCAGTTATGCTCACATTTACCTAGGAATAACATTTTTTAAATGTATCAGTCATGTCAATCATGTAAAGTGGTAAATGACCTGTTATTGGACTCTGATCAGGGTTTTGTCTCCTTACTTGACCTTAGTGCAGCTTTTGACATCACTGATCATATCCTCTGTTCTAGACTAGAAAATGTTGTTGGAATAAAGGGAACAGCTCTCTCCTGGTTTAGGTCTTTTTTGACCGATTGCTATCAGTTTTGGTGATGTAAATGGTGAGTTCTCCACAATCTCCGAGGTAAAGTTTGGTGTTCTGCAAGGATCCGTGTTAGGCCCACTGGTTCTCTCTATATATATTGCCTCTGGGTAAAATTATACATAAACATGGTATTAGCTTCCATAGCTATGCTGCTGATACACAGTTGTATATTTTAGTAAAGTCAGATGAGAGCGATCATCTTAAAAACGTTGGAGTGTGTAAAGGACAGACAGTGGATGCTTAATAAGTCAGTATCTGTAAGTACATTATGACCCTCCACGCCTACTTAGATCAAAAGGCGGAGGCTATTTTTGGTACCTCGAATAATGAAGACTACAGCAATTTTACAAAGCCCCACAGTTATGGAACAGCCTTTAGTGTACATGACTCAGACGCAATTTCAATGATCAAGTCAAGGTTGCATTAATTTATTTATTAAAGCCTTTTTATGGTTTTTCTTAGGTAAAGGAGCAGATCTGGAGTGATCATGGATATAGTGTGTTTGATATACTAGGATATTTGTATGCTGTCGTCCCCTCACGCTCACACATTCACTCAGGTTAGTTAACAGTGGTGTTGTGGCCCGTCTCTTATCCAGGATATCTCTTATGCCTATGGCCCCTTCTGGCTCTCCCTTTTAGTTATGCTTCCATAGAGAGTCTTTTGTCTAGAGTCCTCAAATGCACAGTCCTTAACTTTTATACAACAATAAGGATATTTAATAACCCATATCTTTCTCTCCCGGTCAGCTCTCTTCCCTCCCTAGTCTCTATCTAGTCTCTCTATCTCTAGTTAAACATGCCAGCCTGCCCCTGGATGGAGTTCTCTTCAATTGGAGGCCTCTCTGTGCAACTGGGGATGGTTTCTCATCAATGCTTTGAGGATAAATTTGGACTGTACTTAATGTCAACAGTCTGCTACACTGACTTGGGACTACAGTTTGCATTTGATTATCACTGCTCATCTCAACATCATTTAGCTGTAATAAATGGGCATTCTGTGTCACCCAGCTGAAGATGGGTGTGTGTGGTTCCTCTCCTCTCCTTCCTTTATGCCATCTCAAAAGAACTTTTCCTTGCCAGTCACCAGCAGCCAGCTTACACTTACAAATTCTATTCATTCTTTCTTACTAGATTATTTGTGTAAAGCTTGTAATTTGACAAGTTGTGACAAACCATAGCTGCCAAAGAGTTTCATTTCCACTTATACTTTTTACAAAAATTTGATTTGTCAGATTTGTAACTTTTAGTAATCTAAATCTTATTTTAAAGTAAAACCATGCATTCAAGAAAAGACAATACCCCTAAAAACATCTGAATCTGTTCTACAAATAAATGTCTTATTTAATCTCAAACCATTTTTTCCTGACTAGTACAAGGTCACTGATATCCTTGTGTTAATTATGTGTGTGTACTTACAGTCTTCTCAAATGAACTGTCATATTAGAAGTGTTGCCATTAGCATATTGAATGCATTTTGCACAATGCTTGCACACAGTCGCAGTTCTATCTACTGTTTTATTTCCGTTGTCATCGTAAGTAACATGAAATCCAAAATGTTTTACACCGCGGGCGCATCCGCCAACTCCGGGCAGCCTTCATTATCTCCTCCACTTGCCATTTCTGCAGCAGTCCTTACTTAACTTTTACTGTCTATATGTATGTTCGCACGAAACTGAGCACGGGGCTACATTGCGCATGCGCCGAACCGTGCGACGAACACGAACCGAGACAAGCGAACCGAACGGTTCGGGTGTTTTTCCATGTACCGTGCCACCCCTAATATATGTATATGTGTGTGTGTGTGTATATATATATATATATATATATATATATATATATATATATATATATATATATATATATATATATATATACACACACACACACACACACACACACACACACACATATATATATATAAATATATTATATATATTAATATATAATATATTAATTATTTAACTTTTTGTTTCATTGGCTGCAAAGGCAAAAAAAAGTAGTGCAACGAGTCATTTTAAATTAAAGTCTGGGTCAGAGTTTCTCAGAAGTCATTTATTCTGACATGCTAAAAGGGAATAACTTACACTTCATAGAACATCCAGCAATAAAATACTTTAAGCTGGTCAGGGAGAAGGGGTTGATGAAGAAAAAAAGAGCAGGGTGTGGGGTGGGGGACAACCCTGAAAACCATGTTACTGGTGCATTGTGGCTAAAATCTGAAATTCAAGCTCTCCCTCAAAGGACCCAAACATATACAAAAAGAAACCCTACAATATACTGTTGCATTAAAGAAAAAAAGATGAATACGGCACAATAGATCACCACTAGAAAAAAAAAAATGCTGCGTACAGTCCCATGGGTGTTCTCAAACAGAATGAGCTTCACCTCAGCAGCAACATAAACACCTTTTCCCTAAACTGATTTATTTAAAAAAAAAAAAAAAAAAAAAAAAAAAAAAAAAACCTCTACAAAACATTTTCCTGATTTAAAAAAAAAAAAAAAAAACAAACCCAAAAACAAAAAACACCCCACTGTGGCAATCAGAGTTATTTTTATATCATGGGAAAAAAAATAAAAAATAAAAAAAATCATGTGTATACAATTTCTTCTAAGCACTTAACATAAATTTACTGAAGTGATGTCTAATTTATAATGAATATGCTTCTGTCGAGTTCATTCTTTTATTCATTTTTATATTTTGAATATCAAGTACAATAACTGTTAATGCAGCGGTCTAGAGAGAAATCTAGTAGTCACTAGAATTTTTCATCGTCACATTAGAAGCTCTTCTACATCACAACAGGCAGAACCTTATCTTCCTAATTTTTCAAAGAGATGTCTGCTTAGGAATAGCCAGGATTCTTTTTTTTAACCAACAAGATTTAATTGTAGGAGATAAACTGTTAAATCTGACAGTTAGAGCTCATGAAAGGCATTGATGTAAAAAAAAAACAAAACAAAAAAAAAAAAAAAAAAAATATTCAGAAAAAAAAACCTAAACAAAATAAAGAGCAAACATTCAATTTGCACAGTTATGCCCTCAGAAAATAAATTTTTCTTCTGACGTTTTTGAAGAATCATTCTCGGGGGAGGGGGAAAAAAAATGAAGAAAAAAAAAAAAAAAAAAAAAAAAAAGAGGGAATGCGGGGACAAAGATAGAAAAGATTACAACTTCAAATTCCATACCAAGCCTGCGCTCTTTGCGGATATACTATACACATACCAATATATAGATAGATGCAGAGCACTTTACCTATATATACCAATTACATACGTAGTATATGAAACCTGGTTCTTTTAAGAGTAACGGTATGCCTGACATGGTGAATTTGATGCTAAATGCTGGGATGTGATCGGAAGGCAAATCCTGCTAAGACCTCTATTCTCTTCTTTGCTTTATTTAACTGCCTTAATGCTTAGAAACCTGAAAGAGAAAAAAAGAAAGAGTGTTAAACATTTAGTCACTTGCAGCATTCAATGTAGCCACTGTTCAATTGGTATACTGTAACAAAATATTAGTAGCCACCAACAAGGTGACTTGGACATCAAAATATATATTATAAAAGCTGGTCCTGAGAGCATAGGTCTGTAAAATGCAATTCCGGTCACAATTGAGGTTTTTTTCGCTCTAAGATGCATTACATTTTTGCTACAACCACAAGCAAAACAGTATTAACACTCAATTGTACTGAACATGCAATCACATTGCAAGTGTTTAAAACTTAATATTTGTACCATCATGTCTACATATAGGCCACATTAGCAAAATTCAAATGATTAGAATGCTATTAGTCAGGTAACCATTTTTCTTAACTGATTATCATTGAATTCACATTTTTGGAGAAAGAATAATAATAAATAAATTATTATTTGATCCCCTGCTGATTTTGAGTTTACCCAGTTACAAAGAAATGAACAGTCTAAAATTTTTATGGTAGATTTAATCTAACACAGAGACAAAACATAAAATCTATCAAAATTTCCAAGAAAGGTTAAAAATTACTTCGTATTTGATCCCATACCAACCAGCAAGAATTCTGACTCAAATTAGTTCTGTCCTTTTAAGAAAGTGCTTTGAATAACAACCGGTAATGTGTATAAAAGACACCAATCACAGAATCACTCTTCTATTCAAACCTCTCCACCACCACCATGAGCAAGGAACAAGATTGTACATGTAAGGGACAAGATTGTACAGTCCCTGACAAAAGTCTTGTCGCTTATCTATTTTGTAGAAACACCTGGTATTAACCTGACTTTTAATCAATCAATTGGCGTTAGAAATAGCTCATATGAAAAGCTAAATCCCTCCCAAATGATGTTTAATGGACTGAAATAAATTAGTTTCACTGAAAAAAAGATTTAACATTTAATCAAGACAGAAAGGTCAAATTTTAGCAAGACAAAAGTTTTGTTGCCTATACAGAAAACATTTACTGCAAATACAAAAATATGTCAGCAAATTAAGTAGTGGTGCTGCGAGATCCAAATTTAATATGTTGTATGACTTCCATGAGCTTGAAGGACTGCATCCATGTGGTTTGGCAAGGGTTCATACAATGTATTGATGAAGTCATCAGGAATAGCAAAGAAAGCAGTCTTGCATGCCTCCCAGAGTTTATCAATATTCTTTGGTTTCGTCTTCCATGCTTCCTCTTTCATCCTACCCCACATATGCTCAATGATGTTCATGTCTGGTGACTGGGCTGGCCAATCCTGGAGCATCTTGATTATTTTCACCTTGAGGAACTTTGATGTGGAGATGGAGCACCATCCTGCTGCAGAATTTGGCCTCTTTTATGGTTGGGAATATAAGATGTAGCTAAGATTTCTTGGTATTTTAGAATATTGATGTTTTCTTCTACCCTGCAGATCTCTCATACACCCCCATACTGGATGAAACCCAAGACCATGATTTTTCCGCCACCAAACTTCACTGTTTTCTGGTGAATCTCGGATCCATGCGGGCTTCAGTAGGTCCCCTACAATATTTGCGGCGACTGTGGTGTAATTCAACAGAAGATTCATCTGAAAAATCCACCTTCGGCCACTTTTCCAGCATCCATCCTTTTAGCAGGCTGTGGGCCTTGGCAAATGCCACGCGGTTTTTCAATTGTCTTTTGTTTAGTGCTGGCTTCTGGGCACTGACTCGACCATGGAGGCCATTTCGAGACAGAATCCGACAAACTGTTCTGGTTGACACAGGAACTTCAGGTGACCGGGTCTCGTGGAGCTCTGCTGCAGTGGAAAATGGGCTGGCCTTGGATTTTTGAGCCAACAAATGGTTCTCTCGAGTAGTTGTCTTGCGGGGTCTGCCTGACCTGGGCTTGTCGAAAACGTCTCCAGTCTCTTCAAATCTTTTTTTTTATCCTCTGTACTTGACGCTGAGACACATTGAAGGTGTCTGCCACATCAGCAGTGGATCTGGTCTTCAGCCTCTTGATAATCAAAACTTTAGTCTCAGGGTGAATCTTAAAAATGTTTGCAGAGGTCTAGTTGCAATTGATGTGAAGGTCTAGTGTACTGGGGTTCTTTTTATACACACCTGAGACATAATTGATCCATTATTATTTCACAGATGAAGCTTATATGACAAGGCGACAACACTTATGTCTTTGCAAAAATTGACTCGATGGGATTTACCAAGCTGTGAATTTTAGAATACTTTGACAGTTTTGTTTTGCACTGAAACATTATTACAAAAGCCGTTGGGATTAAAATGAGCCATTTCTTGTAAAAAAAATAAATAAATATTGATTAGAAATATATTTCAGGTCAATTTGTACACAAGCGACAAGATTTTTGTCAGGGACTGTAGACCTGCACTAGTCTGGAATAGGCTAAAAAACCATCAGCAAGAAGCTTTGTGAAAAAGAGACCACCGTTGGCATGATAGTTCGAGCCAGGATTCTTGCTGGTTGGTTATAACCATTTTATATATAAATATATAAAATGTGTATACTATATTGTATATAATATCAAATTTAATCTTGATTAATCACGATTGTCATGAGTTAACGATTAATCAAATGAATCCCACATTTTGACCGTTCTAAATGTACCTTAAATTAATATTTAAAGTTTTTAATACTCTAATCAACATTGGCTGTGAATTATTAGTGAAACCATACTCCGCATTAAGCATGTAGACAAAATATTCTTGTAAATGTTTTAAAAGTAATTATGGTGTTTTACATAAGGTAAATCATAGCAGAATTGTTGTAATTCAGCCAAATTGGAGGGTTTTCGAGCATGAACCACCTTTTTAAGGTCATACCACAGCATCCCAATAAGATACAGATCTTTTACTAATATTTAAATTATTTTGATCTGAAACATTGAAGTGTGACAAACATGCAGAAAAATAAATCAGGAGGGAGCAAACACTTTCACACCACTGTGTGTATATTATATTATATTATATATACACACACATATAAACACAAACACACACAGCAGGGAAAATAAGTATTTGACATATCAGCATTTTTATCAGTAAGGGGATTTCTAAATGGGCTATTGACAATTTTCACCAGATGTAGCCGTCAAGCCAAATATTGAATTCATACAAAGAAATCAGAACATTTAAGTATACAAGTTGAGTCATAATAAATAAAGTGAAATGACACAGGGAATAAGTATTAACCACACTTTATTTAATACTTTGTAGAAAAGCCTTTGTTGGTGATTACTGCTTCTAGACGCCTCTTGTATGGAGAGACCAGTCATCTGCATTGCTCAGGAGTGATTCTGGCCCATTTTTCCACACAAATGGTCTTTAAATATTGAAGGTTCCTTGGGCCTCTTATGAACTTTAAACTTCAGTTCTCTCTATAGATTTTCTATTCTCTCCAGGGATCCTACATGGAGCACCTGATCGTGGCCGGTTTATGGTGAACTGATGCTCTTTCCCTTTCCGGATTATGGCCCCCACAGTGCTCACAGGAACATTCAGCATTCTGGAAATTCCCCTATAACCATTCCCATCAAAATGCTTTTCAACGATCAGATTACGAAGATCCTGAGAGAGTTCTTTGCTTTTACCCATCATGAAATCTTCCCTGTGTGCCTCTTGGGTAATGAGAAGCCTTTATAGGCCATCAATTAGGACTAAAGCAGCTGATATCAATTAGTACTGATAGGGGGCAGGGTTTCTCTCTTAATACTGACAGATTTCAGGTGATCTCCTGGCTTTCTATTAGGGCTGGGCAATATG
Organism: Silurus lanzhouensis; assembly: GCA_039877035.1. NCBI lineage: Eukaryota > Metazoa > Chordata > Actinopteri > Siluriformes > Siluridae > Silurus > Silurus lanzhouensis. Next base: position 264,411 of record JBCEWE010002365.1, read on the forward strand.
GCCTAAAAAAAAAATCTCCAATTTTGTCACAAAAAATCAGATTTGCGATTTAAATCGATTCCCCTATAATAACAAAATGAGCAAACCTATAAAGAAAAATGTTTTATGAGTGTTTGAATGTGGAACAAGTGATGCTTGGAGTGATTTTGCCTTTGCTTTCCTCCAAAACTCCACAGTAAAAAGAGTTGAAATTTGAAATAAGAATATAATAGACTGCCATGTTTGTGTATCTCTATGGAAAACGCGGGTTGAGGGCTGAGTTTGTTAGAAACTATGGAAGCCCAGAGGGGAGCGTCGGCGGACATTAAAGAGAAACCCGATCTTTATTAAAACAGATCGATGTAAACTACACATTCGAGTTAATCGATAAAGTCAATTTATCGCTCAGCCCTACTTTCTATGCCATTTTGCACCTTGTTATATTCATGTTTTCAATACTTATTCCCTGTGTCATTTCACTTTATTTATTATGACTCAATTTGTACTTAAATGTTCTGATTTCTTTGTATGAATTTAATATTTGGCTTGATGGCTACATCTGGTGGAAATTTTGTCTTAATAGCCCACTTAGAAATCCCCTTGACTGATAAAAATGCTGATGTGTCAAATACTTATTTTCCCCACTGTGAGTGAATGAATGAATGAATAACAATGTTTTTAAACATCCAAAGACTGTTTCAGACACTAGCTACTTAGCTGATGAGTAGTTATGGGATATACATTCTATGAGACTTTTGATCTCTTAGACTGCCAGACTCTTGGCTGCATTGACTAAATTTTAACTTCTGCTGAAACAGATTTTACACTGCCTATGTATTATTAACTATGCTTTAAACTAAGAACAGACAATCAGATATAAAGTTTGAGAGATAAAAAAAGGCCACATTCATTAACACAGAAAGAAACTGGTTAATTGCACTTCTTTGTCCAAATAGTTTAACAAATGTATAATTATTCTTTAGAGCAGATACACTCAAAAACAGCAAAGTTTACCAGACTAGTGAGGCACAGGTGGGGAAAAATAACAAGTGAGCACACTAGCTAAACCGAAAGGGTAATCAAAAAAACTTTAAAAAGAGAGACAAATCAGAAGTAGATAAATTATTTATCCAGACACACTGAAGCACATGAATTACAAATTAAAAGTGTATATTTTAAAACATTCTTAAACCATCATTATGAAAGCTTTGTTTTACTTCATGCACCATGTAACTAATATGTAAAACCCTGTAATTCGAAAGCCCCACTTAAACTTTTCTGCAAAATCCAGCCTATTTAGTCCATACTCAAATAGTATAGGCAAGTTTACTTTAGTAAACCTACTTTAAGTAGGGTAATTTTTTAAGTTTTAAGTTACGTTACCCAACAGCATCAAATAAAAAAAAAAAAAAAGAAATTTTAACATGTAAAAATAAATTAAACTAATACAGTAAACAAAATTCACATCCAATCATGTTGTAATAATAGCACCATTTAAGTAATAAACGATAGATTCAGGAATAGGGATTAGGAGAAATAATGCCAACTCAAGAATGACCACAGTAGTCATTTTTTACAAATATTATTAGAATCAGACATTTAGAGAAAGATAGAAGAAACCCTTAATCCCATAGAATAGAGACTTTGACAAAGTTAGTAGTCAAATTTCCCAAGGACGTCTTTGCACCTGCAAGACCTTTTGCTTGTTTTTTTTTGTTTTGTTTTTTTTCTTCTACTTTTTGTGGGCCCTTTACATAGATTTTTTGTACATAAATCTTTGAGGGGGAAAAAAATATTTTTCCAATTTCAATGTTTTTATACCTACATTTTAAAAGACAAAGCCATTTGTGTCTTACTTTGCACTGAAAACGTCACTTGGCTGTTTGCTACTAACCTTTCATGTTACTCTTGGGTTTGTCAGTTTGCTTGCCTGTGGGGGTCTGTGCCTGCTGCCCCTGTCCCCCTGTGGATGCTGCTTGCTGTGCTGCTTTCTGCTTAAGCATGGTCCAGTCAAAAGTATAATCATACTGGTGGTTCAGAGTCCTAAGGGAAATCCAGTGACCATAAACAGGCAAAAAGTTTTTTTTTTAAATTGCTTTGTTTAAATAAAAAAAAAAAAAAACATGTGCAACATTCTGGAACAAAAAAAGACACTACTAACTGATTTTACTGGCATCATTTTAAATAAAAAAATGTTGATTCATAATTAGATAACAGCATCTATACCTAAACAAAAAGTTGTACTACAAAGTAATATTGGCAAGTACCTGAAAAGAATGCGGAACAGCTGACGCAGGTACATGTAATCAGGGGCCTCCTCAAACCGTAGCCCACGGCAGTAATTCAGGTACATGGCAAACTCAGCTGGAAACCCCTTAAGAGGATGAATGTGTTTTTTATTAAAACTCCTGTACCTAAAATATTTTGTACCTCTGCAAAATACTGTTTGATATGTTGAACAGTGTAATTTAGTTAAAAAAACAAATGTTGGCCTAGGAAAAAAAGTTATACATTACATATGTACACACAGTGGTGTGAAAAAGTAATTTTTCTGAATTCTTATTTTTTTTTTTTGCATGTTTGTCACACTTTGATATTTCAGATCATCAAACTGCAATCAAGCGTTTGCGATAACTTGCAAACTTGGTGTGTTTTGGATCATTGTCCTGCTGTATAACCCAAGTTCGCTTCAGCTTGAGGTCACGAACAGATGACATTCTCCTTCAGGATTTTTTTTGGTAAACAGCTGAATTCATGGTTCCATTTATTACAGCAAGTATTTCAGGTCCTGAAGCAGCAAAACAGCCCCAGACCATCCCACTACCAGCACCACATTTTACTGTTGGTATGATGTTCTCTTTCTAAAATGCAGTGTTACTTTGCAATTACTTTCTCATTTGTTTCTGAATTTCTTTGGCTCTCAGCATGGTCTACTTCACTTTTTCAGGCAGGTCCTATTTAAGAGATTTCTTGATTGTGAACAGGTGTGGCAGTAATCAGGCCTGGATGTGGCTAGAGAAATTGAACTCGGGTGTGATAAACCACAGTTATAAGAGGGGGCAAACACTTTCACACAGGGCCATGTGGTTTGGGATTTTGTTTTCCCTCAATAATAAAAACCTTCATTTAAAAACTGCATGTTGTTTTCACTTGTGTTATGTTTTACTAATATTTTGATTAGTTTGATGATCTGAAACATTAATGTGTGAGAAACATGCAAAAAAAACAAGAAATCAGGCCAACAATTTCAAACCACCGTGTGTGTATGCCATATATATATATATGGCATACACACACGGTGGTTTGAAATTGTTGGCCTGATTTCTTGTTTTTATATATATATTATATATATATATATATATATATATATATATATATATATATATATATATATATAATATATATATATATAGAGAGAAGAGAGAGAGAGAGAGAGAGAGAGAGAGAGAGAGAGAGAGAGAGAGAGAGAGAGAAAGAAAGAGAGAGACACACGCAGACTGTCAATTTTGAAAACACAGACAAAATGAATGCGAGACTTTTTGAATGTCATTGCTTGCTCCACATACCTTACACAAGACCTCAACAGGAGTTGACATCTTTTTCTCACTAATCTTTTCATACTTCTGTTTCTTTGTGGCAGCCTGTGTACAGAACATAAGTAGTAAGGAAAAAATAAATAACAATAAAACAAAGCACCTAACAAGCAAACTCAAAGCAATAGAGCACATCCAGCTCCAAACCTGTCAGCCAAAAACATCTAACCTAAAGCTACACTGGACATAGGCTGATGGAAACTACAGTGAACAAAAACAGGAGGGAAAAAAAGAAAGAAAAAACAACAAATAAAAACAATGGAGACCGCTGGTACCGCCAAATATAGTCCTCCATGTTACGAAAGTAAATACCCATGAAATATATTTGAAACAGGAAAAAAAGCAAGTAAGAAAACATTACATAGCCAAAATAGACATTGCAGACATTTGCTTTGTGTAAACTTGACCCTATGGATTTATTCCAAAATCGAATCGGACAGCTAATGTTTAGTGAAATGGATTTAATTCTGTAATCTGTGTGGTGTGGCATTGCCTTTGTTATATTGTGCTAAAAGATTAAATGTACCAAACATTTCAATTTTTGTAGAAATCTTTACTGTTTCAACCAATTGAAAAATAGAAGCTCGGGCATATGTTAAGGCAGGGGTCACCAACCTTTTTGACACCAAGAGCTACTTCTTGGGTACCGACTAATGTGAAGGGCTACCAGTTTGATACACAATTCTGAAATAACAAATTTGCTCAATTTACCTTTAATTATATGTTATTATTAATAATTAATGATATTTATCTAGGTCAAACTCAATTGCACAGGGGGCCAAAACCCAAAGCACACTTTAGGTCGCGGGCCAAACAGGATAAACATTTATTGAACACTAAAACAATGGTTTTTTTTTTTTTTTAACATTAATATGAATAAAAACAGACAGGAATATAATTCCAGAATAAATAAACTTAAACTTTAAATAAATAGTTCTCCATAAAAATCTCCTGTCAAAATTATACAAATTAGAAATATGAACATGCTGCAAAAACCCTGAACAAATATAAATTGTGCTTTTAAGTAAACGTTAAAATAACAAATCAAAATCAGATTTTTGCTCTTATGCCATTTTATAAAAAATTCTCTTAAACTTTAAAATAACTTCAAATATTTTGCTCTTCATAAAAATATCTCCTGTTAAACACCAGACATCTCACAGCTTCATGACGCTGGAATGTTCTCAGGTAGTCTAGCATTCGGCAAGGCAGCTGAAGCGCTGCATTATGGGATCTGTAGTTTGTGTTATTAGCGCTTCATATCGCCAGGACATTAATAACAATAACAATAGATCTTTATAAAATCATCTCGCAGGCCGGATATAAATGTACGTCGGGCCGGATTTGACACAGAGTTTGACACCACTGATCTATGTGAAGACACTGATCATGTTAATGATTTCTCACAATAATTATCAACAATGATTTAACAAGTTAGGAAACAGCTATTTTTAGAAAAGGCTTGCGGGCGCCTCATGTGGTCCTTGCGGACACCACGTTGGTGACCCCTGTGTTAAGGCAAATGCCTTTTCATTATTTCAGGAAAGGCACCCGATATGCATCTTACACAAACAAATTGCATCAAATACAGACAATATATATTTACATGTTGTTTAACACCCCTAATTGCGCTACATTTGCATATGAACAAGAAATTTACTGCGGATGTGATCACTTTCCAGCATGCACAATTTAATGGGTTTAAACCCATTGAATTGTATAGTGCAAAATGCTAATCAGAGGGTCTTTCAAGCCAAGTGGATAAAAATCCATGTTAATACTAATAAAATTAAGTTTAGTGGAGTTGCTTGTTTGTTGTCCACTTTGTTTTTGCTTCTTTTGTATTCCTTCAGCTCTTTCTGCAGTTTGAATTCATTTTTTAATTATTTTCTTTTAAAGGCTTTGCTATATTTGTGTGTTTTTTTTTTTTTAATTAGTTCTGAGTGTTCATGTTGCAAACATGCACTGAGCAGCTCATGAGCATGTCTTAAGCTTACCTTTAGTCCCTGCCAGGGCAAACTGGTTCTGTTGAAGTACATCAGTACATAGCCTAGAGATTCCATGTCATCTCGACGACTGTTGGAGACAAAATGATTCATTCATAAACAATAATTAAATACAGGGACTAGTGAATTCTAACGTCTTTCAAGTGTACCCAGAAGCTAGTAACTATAGTAAATTTCAATAGTGCCGATTACTGTTTTCAACACATGATGGAAATTACAGAAAAATAATTACTTATTGTATTAATTATTGTAAAAATAAATAAATACATTTACTCTCCATCAAGTAACTGAAGTGGTACATCAGAAAATTGTTTGCCTTATCATCAGGTGATCATGGGGTCAAATCCAGATCGTACCAAGAGCCAAAAAAGCAAATCTGCTCTCATGGAGAAAGAGGTGGCATATCTAATCTCCAATATTAGTCACAGTGGAAGTGGGTGCTTACCTCCAAGTGTGTTACGCAGCTCCCGTAACACACCTAGAGGAACATGAGCACTAAGAAATCTTCAGAAGCCCTCTAAAAAGGTAGAAGAACCTTGAAGGACAACAGAGAAGCACTTCACAAAGCTTCTCTAGTGCAGCTAGACAAACGCCGTTTCCTTGGTAAAAGGATTTTGGCAGGCTCTTAGAAGCGCATAAAGGGACTCACCCGAAAAAACTTGTCACTAAAATCCCTATTAAAAATATTTCTTTAAAATACTAAGTAAAGGGTCTAAATACTACTTTTAAAAAAGAAAAAAAAAAAGAAAAAAACTTAACTGGGCTTAAAATTCACCAAAAAAAAAAAAAACCTCCTTTACATATATAGACAGCAGGATATTTGTATACATTAAATGACCAGGATTGATTAGAACATTAGTCCAAATGGAGGGTTTTTGCACTGGGATTTTTCCATTTTGGCATTAAAATATAAATAAATTGAGGGTGGGTTCTCTCTCACAGTGACCGTATTTCACATTGGAAAAATATTTTGAAATTATATTTTGAAAGCAACTTCTCAGATTTTTTTTTTCCCACCACTGCTAGCGTTTTTTTTTGGTTGCTAATTAAAATTCACTAAAACCTTTAGGAGTTTGACTTACTATACAAAAGTCTGGCCAGACAAAAGATTTCACAAATGTGTTAAGGAAAAGATTATTTTTTTTTTTTTTTAAAAAGAAAAATGGTTGATCAGGGCTCAATCAGTTTCAAGAAAATCAAAGTCAGTCTCATAGACCAAAATCCTGTTTAAAAAAAACAACCAAAGCTCTATTACAACCTCTAACCTAACCTATAAAAATGTCAATTAGAATGAATGCATTCCTATAAAATGTCCAACAGCCTCTATGGTAACAATAGGTTTAACCAAAAACCATGAATTCTCACTGTTTTGAGTATACTAAGTAGTAGCTAGTATTTTCAGACAAACAGTAATATTGAGGCTAGAGTGTACTGGAATTTTACTGCAGTAAAAAAGGTCAATTAAGGTAAATTGGATTAGTTAATTTACTTCCATTGAGCTCGCAACATAGTGATGAATTCAATTAAACCGGTGCAAACAAACACTAAAATTAGTAAATAGCAGCAGTAAATGATTACATTTAAGTCACCATTGTGGTTTTCAGCAAAAAGATGATGCATCTGTAAACAAATGCTTTTTTTTTTTTAATAATCCTGTTAGCTTACTGCATTTCTTCGTTCCATTCTCTTATTATTGCATTTGTCTACACAACAGTTAACTTGTTTTCAGAAATTTATTGCAGCTTTACTACCTTCAAATGCTTGTTTTAAAATTTTGAATATCAGCATAATCGCTAGTTGCAGGCCTAATCAGAGCAATTGGGAAATGCCCTGGGAATAGCAAATACAACCTGAAAAAAATTGAAAGTGAGAGAGAGAAAAAAAAATTCCAAAACAAACAAACAAAAAAAAGAGCAGGAAAAACCGATATGGGTTTTCTTCTGGCTAATGGCAATATTTAGAAATCAGGGCGATATATGACGGCAGATTTTTTTGCTAATATGTTCGGCTAGTCCTAGGGCTGGGCGGTAAATCGATTTCATCGATTAACTCGAATGTGTAGTTTACATCAATCTGTTTTAATAAAAATCGGATTTCTCTTTAATGTTCCGCCGACACTCCCCTCTGGGCTTCCATAGTTTCGAACGAACTCAGCCCTCCCCCCGCGCGTTTGCCATAGAGATACACAAACAACATGGCAGCGAGCAGAGAAGAACTCATTCCCAAGAAAGGCACAGTGTCATCTTTAATTTGGAATTGGTTCGGTTTTGCTGTGTTAGACGCAGCACAAACAACACCCCGCTGCAAAGTGTGTTTTAAGGCTGTTGCAAGCAAAGGTAGCAGTACCACTAATTTACTGCAGCACCTCAAACAGAGGCATGCTGTCGAGTGGGAGAGATGTAGGGCCCTATGAAATGAACAAGACAGCGGCAGCACAAGACTGCGGTTAAGCAGCCGCATCTTGAAAATACACGGTTAAGCAGCCGCGCTTTGTTTAGTGTTGCGCGTCTAATCGTACACTTACGGTATGGGTGGTGGAAGCGGTCAAAATACATGTAAAGACGCTTCAGAATGACATTTCAGTTAACAAACAGAAAAATCAGAGCATTTGAATCACCATATTTAAACACTTAAAACATTTCTTTGAGGTCTGCTCAAGCTTTCAAATACTTCTTATTTAGAATCTCCCTGTCTATTATATTCTTATTTCAAGTCATTTTACTGTAAAGTAAAGGCAAAATCACTCCAAGCATCACTGCATTTTTAACCATGTTCCACATTTAAACACAAAACATTTTTCTTTATAGGTTTGCTCATTTTATGTTATGTTACGTACTATTTTCACAATTTACAATGGCAGAGCCTGCCATCTTGTATTTTTGGCTTGTTGTTTCCCAGAAGGGTTAATAAACTTTATTTAATAAAGTTTAAAAATTTTTTTGAACATTTTCTTTGTCAGATGCAGATTGATTTTAAGCGGGTGGGGGGGGGGGGATCTATTTAAATCGTAAATCGAATTTTTTGTGGAAAACAAACAAACAAACAAACAAACAAAAAAAAAAAATCGAGGATTTTTTTTTAGGCCATATCGCCCAGCCCTAGCTAGTCCCCGGCTAGTGCTAGTTTGGTGTCAGATGCGCCTGCCCAATAATCAGCCTAATTTACAGCACAATCATCTGCCATTTAATAAAAAAAATAATTAAAAAAAGAAATTGTTCGATCGCTAACAAAAAAAAATACTGAACATGTCAAAGAAAACAGCAGCAGTTTAAGACGAAGTGTGAGCTGTAAAAAAATTAACCAGCAACAAGCGTCAGTGAAACCAACAACCTCTACAGTGCAACATGTAGATAAAGAAAGATTCTGCTTACGATCCAAAACATACAAGCTCATAAATGCTTGTATGTTTGTTAAAATTCCCAAAATTCGTATTTCATTTTCCGTTTCAACTTTCAAAATCTCCTTGCCACGTTATCCATAGCCACTGTCATATTTTCAATTAGCGAAATATGGTTGGGTATAATAGAAATAAGAAAGTTAACACTTAAAAGCTCTAATTTTAAATAAATAATTTACTTTAACCAGAGCATGGAGTAAGAACTAATGTACAGAAAACCAAACAAAACTTACACAACCATATCTGCTAAAAATAAATATATTGGCATGATCGTGTAGTGTTGTTTTCACACCTCTGCTCTATGCCCAAGTGTGCATTGATGCTAGCATAGCGAGCTGTGCCTGTGAGGTTTTTGTCTTCTCTGTATGGTATGTGCTGTCTTGTCCTGTTGTCCCGGTATTTTTTGGCCAGACCAAAGTCAATGAGGAACAACTGCAAAGAAACAATCAGAACACTGTTGTTAAACCAATTTGCCTGCTATAAAACTTGTAAAAACTTCATATAACTACAATAGACAATGAAAGTTTAGGGACTAGTGAACCCTTAAAGAACATGTTCAGGACAATTATTAAACTCAACAAAAAAGAACAAAAGAAATAAGTAATTCGATATGGCAGTTTAATTCAAAACCCAACAATCGCAGGCTGACCAACCTGGTTTTCAAAGGACTGCAAAGACCAAAACTTTTTAAGTCATAAGTAAATTCTTATTGCATTAGGTTGAAGCAACATGATAAAGTTAATGTGGACTGATGCTAAATGTTTGGAAAAAAAACAAAATGTAGGGAAAAAATAAAAATAAAACAGAACAGGCAGGCCTAAACTGTGCCAGTAGCTACATGCAATAATGGTGGTATACAAGTAAACAGGTCTTGTATGCACTTTGGTTTTTGTTCCCTTCCCCCAGAATCAGCTTCTGGGGCACCAAAACTAAATTTACTTCTAATATATTATAGTACATCACTCCAGTCATATTACCCATGATGCAGTAAAGCTTGAGTTACATTTGCAAAGCAGCTCTGCATTTTCCTTTGGTTATGTTGTCAGGATCAACATACACATTTCCTTCTAATGGTCTTATGCTTTTTGTTCAACTTTACAAATATTAGTCATTGCATGTGTGAACATGGCGGGGGTATATGCACTAGAAATATCTAGAACGTTTAAAATTTTTCCCTTAGCATGTCTGACAGATTATGATTCACAGTATGACTGATACAGCAACAATTATTCAGCACCACTTTCTTATAAGCAACTAATACAGCTAAGAATTGTCGAAAAATAAATAACCCAAGCTGGGGAGATTGAGAAATGCAGTGGCAGCAGAAATATGCAATCTTTGTTTCATGTGCAATAATATCTTTAAACATTTCTGGAAATCACATTGAAGGAAGCTACATATTAAAATAAATGGTATGTTTTATAGTGGTCTTCGTGTTAAACCCGAAACACTCCACAAGCATTGTTCATTGATAGAAGAAGGGGGGAAAAAGCCAAACTTCACAATAGCATTGTATTAAACTGCACACTTGCAGAATGCATACATTATATAGAAAAAGGTTTGTGAACACCTTATCATAAGATTATGTACTTTTTGAGCATCCTGTTTTACACTT